>PVIC010020024.1:0-30108 GCA_004025085.1 Thryonomys swinderianus | reverse complement strand
GTAGTACATCGGTCCTAAGAATTATGTTGAGTTTATTTAGAACATGATTTCTGTTTTAAAATTATAGTAATTTTATCAGTAGGTTTCTTTTGAGATTATTTTAGATTAACCTTTATGTGACAGATAAATCACTACATATATATAAATGGTTATGTAATATCTGAGTGCCTTTTGACACTTTTAAAATGTCAAACACATCTAAAATTTTAATTATTTACCTATTCTGTTTTGTCTAACATAATCCATAATGTTTGAATATACACAATCTTTTATTTCAGATCTTATTTATGAGTATAAAAACCATTATTTTTTTCTATTTACTAAAGTATTTAGCATCTCATATTGCCTATTTAACTTATGAATAAGAAACTTAAATATGTCGTATTTAACTGATGGTAAAGTACTAAGAAATACAAATTTATACATATATGAATATTTATTTATAACTATACATATATTCATTAAGGTTTTGAAATCACCACCATGGTGTTATGTATTGCATGATGAATTAGAGACAGCAGGCAAATAAAAACATTTAAATTTTATCCAGTTGTTGAATAGTTAAGAAGTGTTAAATCTATTTAGAGTGGGCATATCGGCTTGTATTTAAATAGTTAGAAGAAGAAGTTAAAGGTGATTATCTGATGCATGATTGAATTCAATTCTCCAAGATATAATTGTCTTCTAACCAGTTTTGCCAGACTGCAAAAGCACAGACCTACCAATTTCCATGGGGGATACATTTGCCCTTCTGTTGATTTTTGAAGGAAAAAAAAATATTTGGAATCATTTTGAAATCATAGTCTTTGAATATAATTTTATACATCCTTTATTGAATTTACCATTTCTAAATGTAATTTAAAAATATGACCGGGAAATGGAGTTTAGGAGTAAATAATGGGTGAAGAAAAAAAATGATGGTTAAAAAAAAAAAGGAAACAAAGCTTGCATATATAGGGATGGGGATGGTGGTATGGTGGGTAGGGGAAGGGGAAAAGTGAGAATTAAATTGTGTCATATACTGGTACAAATTCTCAATGTGGGGTGTAATTGGGATGTGTTATATAATGTACCAATAAAATATGCCAACAAAAATATGACATAGCATTTAGGATTACCAAAATTAATAATATATTTTTCACATTTAATGAAAATGACAACTCACATCTTTTATTCAGTTCATTGAAAACAAGTGTTCCCTTGCTTATGTCTTGAAAAAAGTTTTAGAAGTCACTGAAAAATTAAGATATGCAAGTAAGAATCAAGGTGCTTTGTGTGTGTATGTGTCTATTTCCTCATTGGGAAAATATGTACTTTGTACCACAAACATATACTACAGTTCAAATAAAAAGTGTGACATTTTAACCCAAAATTTCATTATCCTAACTACCTTTTCCTAAATCCTGCCATTTCTATTGGGAATCTTCCTAGTACCTAGACACCAGAACTCATAGTTATTTAAGGTCAATGAATGGATAACATGGAATAAAATTTATTCCATAAGCAGAGCAAAATATAGTAGAAAAATACACAATTTATTTTTCCCAGTATACACCAGTGAGCAAACGTGTATATAAAAGGGGACATTTTATAATGATTATAAATCTTACAAAAATAGACTTTCAAAGTTAGACCAGCTTAATAATATTTCAATGTATAAGTAGAAAACCTCTTGAAACTCTGTCAGTGTTCAAAGAGAGGAGCTAAGAAAACTGTAGATGAAAAATAAATCTGTATTGTAGAGAATCAGGTAACAAGCATACAAACAGAATGGAGTTACAGAGAAAAGATATAGTGATCTAACTACTGAGAGAAGATTACAACACATGACATAGATCAACATATTTAGAAAGTCAAAGATTATCTTTTAGTTAAGTAGAACTAAAGAACACATTGACTTTAAACTTTGCTTCATTCCTTCCCCTCTTTCCCCATCCTTTGTACAGGCAAGATACTTAGTTTCTAAGTTTTCAAATACAGCTAATGATTTTCAGTACATAGGAAACTTTAAATAATAAATTATTCCATTTTGGATATGATTAATACAGTCATATATAAAGAGTAAGACAAAGGGAAGAAACCCAGATATGAGACCATATAACCATTTCCCAGCTACATGTTTTGCAAAATAGTAGCTGAATTCTTTCTCTTATGTGAAGTGTTTTGTTAAGTATACACATGTGTTAAGTGATATTTAATATTTCTAGAATTTGCTGTTTATGAAATTTTTCATTTGTCAATCAGCTACCAAGAAATACTTCCATTAGCTACTGGTAACAAATGCTGTTGATACAATGCTTTGACTCATAGAGAATAATTCGCACTCCAAATAATGAGGCTTCTAACTGATGATTAGGTTGATCTCTACTATAAGAAAAAGCTAAAAACATAGTGCATGGTTTTAAAATTCCACCCCATAAGAGACGCTTAAAATAAAATTCTTAATTTTAAGTTGGTGAAGAATTTATCAGTTAAAATTACTAAAGTGTACATGATAAGAATATGAAATCAGGTATTTTTCAAGTGTGAAAATTTTCATTCTCAAAAAAGTATTTAAGAAAAGTGAAGGTGCGTGTATGAGTTTTTAATGCTGTGTAGCAAGTTAACATTCACTTGAGGGTTAAGCAACACCTATTTATGACACGGTTGCTGGAGGTCAAGGATCTGTTTGCACATCTCGGTTTTCTGTTCAAGAATTCACAGGCTGACACCAGGCATTGGCAGAGTTGTGTGAAAGCACTGGGGAAGGATGCCTTCAAGTTCATTTTAGTTGTCAAAATTAATTTTGAGCAGTTGAGGCGCTTGTTTCCTTGCTCAGTGACTGTTTTGATTCTATTTCTAGAGGCTACTGATACTCCTTGTCCTGTGCTCTGGCGCTCACCGCCTTTAGGGAAGGATCTGGCTTTTTCTCTGTGAGGCTCCCTTTCCAGCCTTGGGTCACTCTTCATTAGAAAGAGACTAATTACTTTAAAGGTTCCCAAGCTTAGAGTAAGTCTTCAGAGAATACATTTTAAATTTTAATATCAGAGGCTTTAAACACATCTAGAGAATCTCTTCTGAACAACTCCTGGATTACTGACATGGATGAATGACCTCAAAAAACTTAGAGGAGGGAGTCTAGGGAGACTATCTAAAAAATGTATCTAACATAAGAAATTAATGGATAGGAAACGTAAAGGGGCCTAAGTATGTGGCTAATCATGGACTGAGGATTCTTCCCTTGTACACTGACAATGTCGAGGAAAAACTGTCTTCAGGCCAAATTGTACATAAAAACTCGTAATGAAAATATTGACTTCCAGCTTAATAGAGTGATAAAGACTTCTGTTACCTTGTTAACCAAGCATTATTACAGAAAAAGAAGCAAACATGCATACTTAAGTTTATATAAGACTAAGAGAGTGTTGTGAAAGTTTCATATACAAGGAGATCACACCGAGGACTCCCTTTCGAGAAGCTCTCTCTCACTCTGGTAGCTTCTCACATCCAAATTGTCCTCGTGCCTTAACATTTCTCACATCCTAACGTGAGTTGCTTTGAGGTTCTTGGTGTTAGAAAATTATATGTGCAATTTTCTAGGGTCCAATAGTAAACTGTTTATATCTCTATTTTATAGTTTAAATAGAGTATACATTTTGTTTCACTTCATATGAAATTTTGAACTTCACTGTAGTGACATTTTGAACTTCATTCTATCAAAAATACTTATAATCATCAGGAAAGATACATTTAATGCTTAAACTATCAGTATGATCCCTCAGTCAAAAAAAATGCTCTTCAGGTCATTATTTTGGTTTTTGTTGTTTTTATTTTTTATTTATTATTTTTTATTAATAAGTAGACTTCATTTAATGACAATGTTTTTGATTACACATTTTATTTGGCTATCCAAGAGGTAACAAATTTGGAACCTAAGTAAATAGATCATGAAGTTAAGCAAAGATAATCACCTCTCTGAAGTAGCAAACTTTCAACATTAAAATATCACACTTTCGTAACAATGGAATTACTCCAATTTGACATATCCTAATATTTGCTCATTAGATACATTTTTAAAAAGGATTTTTTTTCTCATGGTAACACTCATTTTTATATAAATATCGGCAAGTCATGTTACAGAGTAAACCCCACAGGCGGAGAAAGTCAACAGTTACGGTTTGTTGAACCGAGCCCTGTCTTCCAGCCAGGCCCCAAGCTGGGACATCTGTGGCTTTGGGAAGGCTGGGGCTGCCGCATGAGGCTTCGAAGAAGCTGTCGTGTTGCCCGCCCTGGGCCAAGCCCTGTCTTTGGTGTGTGGTACGCGGTGACCTTTTCTGCCGAACGCCCAGCCTCGGGCAGGGTTCTGGAGAACAGGATTCTGGGGAGCAGGGCCGAGGGGTCCCGGGGCACTGAGCCAGAAGAGGTGCAGTCAGGCTCGGAGGTGAGGGCACAAAAGTGAACAGGGCCGAGCGAGGTGGGGGGGGGGCGAGGCTATCAGCCCGGAAGGGGTACCTGGCCTCTCTTGTGGCTGGGCCTGGGTCCCTTCCCCTGTGGGTCCACCTCCTGCTGGACCCCACATTCCCAGGATAAGCCCCGGTTGCCCTGCAGTCCTTTCCTGGCTCTTCCCTGCTGCCCCGACCCTAAAGGCCAGAGGCTAGGAACACAGCACCAGTCTGAGGATTTAATTAGCCAGGAAGGGTCTGTGGGGAGGGCACCCCTGTAAAAATGTACAAAGGTCTGGGGGCCATGTGGAAGGGGAGATAAATATGTACACGGAACCCTCTTTCCTTTAGACCCTCCTCCTCCAGCCCTAGCAGGGCATGAGAACTTGGATGGTTAAAAAGTATTTTTGAAGGCAAACAAATTATTTGCAAAATAAAAATTAAATTATTGCAAATCAATGATTAACATTTATTTTATAACTTGACTAGCATACAAAAGGAGAAAGAGCTAAACATTGATAGGTGAACCTATGTAACCAAGTTAATTTACAAATAGCTAAGAAAAGTGTACACTGACTTCTTTAGACAACACAAGTGTGAAGACATTGCGTGGGAGTGAAGAATTGTGCACCACATAATGATATATAATGTATATATCAGTGGATTTCTTCAGTGATTTTTTTTAAAGTAATGTGGATGCAAGTGAGAGCCATAGAAAGTGTATAGTTATCCTTCTAACCAAAAAGTTTGGGAGTATTTTAGAAAGAAAATGATTTATATTTTTTGAGGTTTATTGTCAGAAGAGAATAATTTACTTCAAATTTTACCATTCCAAATAATGTTAAAATGATAATTATATAGAAACTTAACTGCTGTTTAAAAATATTTAAAAGAGAAAATTTCTGTCAGATTTTCAGTGCTTCAGGCAATATTTTTATTCTAAATTATGAGAATAAACGAAGTAAAAATTCAGAATAGGATTTTTTTTTTTTCTGCTAAGAGAAGGTCCCTCCGGGCAAACATAAAAAAAATGTGTTTGATTATTGTTGATAACTAATTTATACAGGTGTAGAAAAGCATGAGTGTGAGTAGAAAACATTACACATTGAAGCTATAAAGCAGAAAAAGGAACAAAGTAAACTTCTATAGTTTTCAATAGCTAAAACTAACATTACGTGCTAATTTCCAGTACTCAGTGGGACCCATGATACTTCTGCTAGGACACTTTTCTGTATCTGGTTGTTAACAGACTTGCAAAGGGAGAGACAGATGCACTTTGTAACAACTGAAATTTGAGTTTAATCCCTACAGAAAATGAAATTTTCATCCCAACTGTTAAGAGTTCGGTGCATTATATCTCCACAGGAGAAAGGGAGAAAAAGAAGAATGTTGTCTTCTCCTTTTCCATGTGTTAATCATCTTTTTAAATGTATTTTTACAGTTTCTACAATGGAAAACTAATCATTACTAAGCAAAAGCTCACTAAGTTCCTTAGTTGTTTCTAGCCTTTCACTGACAGGGTTATGTTAATTGTATGTTGTAACTAGTAGCAAACGGCATGCAAAAATTTTGGGTGTCTTTTTTTTTGTTTGTTTTTTGTTTTTCCTGCAAAGAGTCTTACTTTGTCTTTCTCAATATACAAAAGGAACATAAAAACACAAAGACAGTTTGGTGGGCCTTTAGGAAATAGTTCTAGTATTCTTGGAAGGAAGTGTGCCTGTGCTCTGGCATTCCCCTTTAAACCTGTTGTAAACAACTGCTTCATTCCTGCATTAATAATGAGTTGGAAACTTTAATAAGTTTTCATTTTATATATCCATAAAATTCATGCTTTTATCTTCACTAAACAGTATCTTTTTATTGTGCGTATCTAGCGTGCATATGTTTGGTAGCAAAAGTCTTAACAGTAGATGATCAGAAGATAATCTGGTCTATACATCTCTGTGTCGAGAAAATTCTTCTCATGTCTGTAGTTTGTTTTGTATAATTTGGCTACTTCTTGAGGTTGGCTGATTTTATGGCTGCACCAAAAAAACCAAACAAATAAACAAACAAACAAAAAAAACCACCATTCAACACCCTGCTATTCCAGTTCAAGCTTGAAAAGTATATTTGATGTAGCATTCTGCCTGTACTTTTTCTGATTAGGTTAATTTAATTTTCACATTAGTATGTAAAGGAAAAAGATAGCCTGATTTGGCAAGTTTATGTCATGAGTTCTGGGTAACAGTGTGAGGTATTTAGAACAATATATAAACTATTAGAGAGATTTAAGAGAAAACTTTAAGGTATGAAAATGCCATCAGGAAAAATTCATGCTATTTATAAATATTAGCAGATTAATTAGATCTGGAAATATATACATTTAATTGGGTTTGGGTAGATTTTTATATATGGTTTTATAAGGATAAGTATCTATAAATTATTATTTAAGAAAATAATATTATAAAACATCATTCCTTAGCCTGTACCTAGTTTTAAAATACAGACTGCTAAATTTCTCTGTGATAAAAGTCCAAATGCTCACTGATAATATGTCAGGACTTGTCACCCCATATGTTACAAAAGAATCCAGGGAAGACTTACACCTCTATTACCAAAAAGACTTTCTCCTAACCCAGTGACATGAACCAAACTTGTCAGCATGCCAGATTGTGTGGTTAGGACCAAGAGAGGCACCTGGCCTACCATACCCTTTTTTGTTCTTTTCTTCTCCACATTGTAGGCTTGTCCCTTAAAGCAGTGTTGAATGATAGAGGGTATCTATTAAATGATGTTTCACTTTCATAATTATAACTTAATTACTGCAAGAATAATATTGTTATGTAAAAATACACAAAGAATTCTTACAACTTGAAACACTAAAATTCCAATTGTTATGGCCTATTTGCAGTTCTCATGTTGCAGCGATTCACAGCTTTAATTAACATAATTTCATAATAAATTTACTTATCATAATTTTTTAAACATGTTTACTTGTAGGTAGTTATTTTTAATAAGATGATTTTGCTGTCATTTTGTTACAAGCCTTGTTAGGATTTCGGTATCCAGTTTATTTTAGGTTACCATTTGGAGGGAATATAATAACATTACATTTGTCCATCTATAAGGATGTTGCATTTTTCTTCATGTTATGTTCTTGTCTTTCATAGTATATTTAACAATTTAGGAAGATGTTTCCTTTGTTAAAAAAAATGCTCACTAGAACTAGTAAATATTCTCCATTACTAAATTTTAAGTTTTTCAGGTTTTCATTAGGTTGAGGAAAATAAATCAGCAAAAACTTTTATTTGTATAATGGTGCTGACTTTATAGGATTTTGTTTTTATGTAAAAGACAATACTAAAATATTCAAAAAAACATCATACATAAACTTTTACTTGTTTAAATTTGTAATACGCTTATACACATTTCCGTTTCCAAATGATTTCTAATTGATGGAAACTAACAGTCAATTATAAACTATCCCTTCAATAATCTGACATTTTCAGGTTTTGTAGATTATAGGATTTAGAGGAAAAGTGAAAAAAGAATGAGGTTTGATTTTGTTTTCCCATGTTTTTTTCTTAATCTCTAGGAAACAATCGCATCCCCCCCCCCCCCTGCAAAGGAGTGAAAAACAAACTCTATGATTAAAAGTTTGGAGAGGTACAGCGTGTTAATTTTCCTTACCTCTAATGGGATTTTTTTTTCCAAGCAAACATACTAAAATATTTCCCTTTGGATTTACTCTTGGGTTAAACACAAGTGTTTTTGTTTTGTTTGATTAGATTTTTTTAAAATTTAAAATGTAGAGAATTTTTTTTTCAAATCTCTGCAGAGGTTCTCATAGAGACAGCAAGTTTTGACACCAGGTGGATTCATCTCAGTTCTATTCACAAAATGCATATGCTAGAATATCATTGATTTCAAATTTTTATGTCATTCTCATAATTAGATGAATTCATGTAATGAAAAATATGAAATTATTAATTTTAACCACATCTGTACATACTTGAGTCCTTTAATTAATTTCAAACTTCAATAATAGACCTTTAGCTAGTATTTTTAGATAAGTTTGGCTGTGTGGGATGAATTTTATTAGCTTCTTTTTTGCATATGAGTGTTCATTAGTTATAAATCATGAAAAGCATCAGGGACTGAAAATTGTGGACCTCTATCTGGTAACTGAGGAAAAAAATACAAGCAAATGAAACAAATTTTACCATAGTTAGGAATAAAAGATTTCAATAATCTTTAATAACAGCAGCAGCCAATATTTCTTCAGAAGTTTATATAGTAGACTCCAGTTACCTATAGAAGATATAATACATGACTCATGCCTAGCAAAATTTTGGATAGTATTGAAACATAGACAATGTACTATTGTTTATATCTATATGCATACTTTTTAATGAAACATAAGTTATTAAACAAAATAGTAAAGGAATAAGTAAAACAATTAAATATGCTAAGATTTTTAAGTTGATTTTATCGGTACATTTTATATATATACATTATGGTCACACTGAACATGAAGACTTTGTGCCAGTATATAATACATCTTGATTCTCATTTTTTCTCAGTCCTCTGCTCTCCCTCTACCCTATATGTGTAAGCGTTGTTTCCTTTTTATTTTTTAACCATCAATTTTTTTCCTTCTTTACCAGCCCCTTAAAAATGGAAATGTTCACTGTATTTTTGACCACTTTGTCCCTGTGCAGAATGGATATATCAGAGAAAGCCGTTGTTCCTGGGGAGGATAGTGTGAGATTTTATCAAGTTTTTCAGTGTAACATTCAGTTTAAAGCTTGCAGAATTTTATTTCTAAGTATTTCTGTGTAGGAACTGTGTACCATAGCTGAATACAGGTAAGTGAAAACAGAAAAGGTAAAACAGAACCAAAGAAACTATTGTACATTTTTATAATTTAATTTATAATGAGCCACAAAAAGAAAGTGAATATTATTATGCTAGAGTTTCTTGGTATATTCAGTATTAGACTCAGGGCCAGTATATTAAAAAATATAAATTATGCCTTAGTGGAAATACCTATGTGTATATAAATATAATAAATCTGGCTTCTGATTAATTGGTAGAATATTATAGTTTGTGCAAATACAATATATATGCTGTAACTTATTACAAGGTTATTGCAACTCCATAGTTTTCTGACTTAATTAAAATCATTTTGTGTTAACACACATTTTGCCTCACAAATGCAGGGTGCTTTCTGTGATTAAAAATTTTATTTTGATGTTATTTGATCTCAATTTAAAATAACATAATTTACATTGGTATACAATCTACCTTTACAAAAGTACTTTCAAAAATTGTATTCATTTCCAAAAATCAGACTAAAATTATATTTTACCTGATTCTGTATTAAATTATTAGATGATATGCACAGAACAGTGTAACAGTTTGCAAATAATTCTTTCCACAACTGAGTAGATGCACAAAAATCAAGTCAGCTTTCTACACACAAGAAAACTTTGAAATAAATGATGATGATCAGTTGAGCGATCATTTTACCAAAATGAAGCAAAGGAGTTTTCAGCGTGTTCTTCCCGGGTCCGGCATGCAGTGTGTCACTGTGGTCAGAACAGTACGGAGGGCAGCAGCGGATGCAGCATTTGTGAAGTCCGTGGCTTCTCACGCTCAGTGTTCCTGGTCACCTCCCCTTGCCAAGGTAGGTGCCTTTTGTTATCAAATGTTTCAAGCAGTCCCGTGAACTTTAAGGTGAGAGGCACAGAACATTGAAAATACGGGCCTTTTCCACCTCTTTATTCACCAAACTCCATGATCAAAACTAAAAGTCATAAGCAACTTTACACTGATGGAGTATAAAATAACGAGAAATGACCATACCAGGATGTTCAGACCGTTCTTTACCTTTGTCACATTGATCGCTCATCCTCTACTTTATTAGAGAAATGTATCTGTCTACTAACTCTCACTACTGGTGACAAAGTGACTGCTGTGTGCTGGCAAAGAGGAAAAGAACATAACTTAGAACTAACCATTTCCGTTCCCTATTGTGGCAATAGTAAAATATTAGAACACTTGCTGAAACCATATCGTTTTATTATTTTGCAGTTCTGGGAGCTAAATGTCCCAAATCCAAACTGTCTAATGAAATATCTTTCATGCTGTCTCCACCTTCTAGAGAAGCCAACGTTTCTCAGTTTAGGGGCCTACAGGGGCTCCTTCCCCCTACTTCTGGTCTCCCTCCTCTTCTCCCAGCGCCGTGGTTATATTATGTCTGTCCATGTAGTACAGCATAATCTCTTCACTACAAACTTCCTAAACACATGTACGGATTATTCTCTGCTAATAAATCTATTAGACGATTCTGGGGGATTTAGACTTGAATTTTCTTAGAAGAGAGTATCATTATTCCTAAGTAATGATTAGCAGATTTATGTTTGTAGAAGTTTTCACAAAAGGAGTACTGTATAAAGTCAGAATAAAATCTTTCTTATTTTTATTGAACGAGATAGAAAAATAATTCCTCTTTTTCCATTGGAGAAAAAAAATAATTGTCCTCAAAACTTTCACATTTTGTGAGAGAGCATTGGGCTAATGTCAGTGGTAGAGTTTTATTTATTTGAGTGTTTGTAAATTCAAAATTACTACTTTATTTTATAACCTATAGATTGAGCTTAATCCCCCCAGAGAGTGATATTTATAGAAAAAAATATCTCTACCTGTAGGTTCAGTCTTGCCATGTGTCCAAGGAATGACTCTAATAAGGAGAAAGTATATAAGATAGGAAAATTGTACATGAATGAGATAAATAGAATTTAAGTATATTTCAATTAGGAAAAGACAATTAAATTAATTGTTAAAATAAGAGTCTGAACTTTTAAGTGCTGTGGTGAATCAGTAGAAAAGTACCAGATAAAAGACTATTAAAGATAAAATTTTTAAATATAATCAGGCCAATACTATTTGCTAACAGTTTCTTCTTGAAATTATTCTTCCAGAGAGTTTGGGCAGAATGAATGCTATCTCTCTCTATGATTAAACTTCAAAAGACAAACACATGCCTGGAATGTACAGAAAACAAGAGAAAGGGGGAAGGTTTATATTTAAAAATGCAGAAAATAACTTACAATATAACCCACAGAAAATCAGAAACGGAGAGCTTTTTCTCTAATGATGACATGTACCCAGTAGATTCATTTTCTTGAGAGGCTACATAAAGTGGAAATTGGCTCCAGGAAAAAGAACCTTCTGAAGGAACAGTATCTAGAAATAGAAAATGGCTGAAACTAAATTTCAACCAGAAAATTGGCAGATAAATCTAGAAGCAATCCTAAAATTGATCAGACTCTGATTATAAAATTGGACCAGAAAAAGTGCAGTCCTTCTTACAAATAAAGATATCACTCTGTAGACTAAAGCAAAGCTTGGAAAAGGAATATTCTGAAGCTTGAGATGTTCCAGACAATGGCTAGTTTATTTTCACTCTAAATATTAAGACAACAACTTTGATGTTGAATAAGTGCACTTCAAGCAGGTACTTTCTTCACTAAAAATGTGAACACTGAAATCCATAAAATTTGTTTAGATTGGGTAAGTAACAATATAAATGATAGCTGTTTAAAGTAATCTGCTTATGTGGATCCATTTTTGTATGTATAGCTGTGCCAACTGAACAAAGAATGTCTATAAATATTTGAAATCTGTAATGCACAATTACTGTTCTTGCCAATGTTTTCAATAATTTGCTGTCCCTCAAACTATTAATTTTGTCCATATATAAAGTACATAGAAAATGTTAGTACTTCCTCATTTTAACATGTAAATAGGACTTAAAAAAGATAAAAAAGAGACAGTTCTAAAATTTGTATTTTAATGTTTACTTGAATTCACAAAAATAATTTGAAGGAAAATAGCTCAAACATGCAAGACAATTTTAAGTGGAAGAAAAATAGGCATAAATTATAATATCTCTACTGCTTTTTAGAAGACAGAACTCCATCTTAGGCTTTTCTTTGTATTCTGGACATGGAAATAGAAAGTCACCTTGGGGCACATCATCTCTGTTCTCTTACAAAGTCATGACTATCTTTTTTCTTTTTTCTTTTTTTTTAATTCATGCGAATCTTAGGCCAGAAGGCACATTTACACTGGCTTAAGGTATAAATGGAACTATTGTTTCCAGACAAAAGCGGCAGTTTCTAAAGGCTTCTTGCTGCATAGCTGTCATGGAAGTAAGAGGAGGAAAATGTGAATGAAGACCAAGCAGCCTCCTGGGAGCGTTGGGAATAACAGACTCATTCATTCCACACTGTGGTTTACATCTTTAAGACCCTTGGATTTCTGAGAAGTTTGGAGGAAAGAACCCATCCCAAGACATGAAAGCCTCAGGGTGTCATTCAGGATCCCTTTAGTATAGAAAATTATGTGGAGTGTGCCTGTTCTTAACAGTACACATGGCTAAGGATGGTCACAGGATTTGGGGAAATGGAAGGATTATTATTAGACAATGCATGAGCCTTTATGCTCACACAAACCACAGTGTTCATAAGCGGACTGACATAAGCAGAACATTATGTCAATTGAAAATGAGTATTTACCACAAAGACCACGGTCAGTTAACAACTTGCTGAGCAAAGTCAGTAAGAAGTAGCATAGTAATACAGCAACCACTCCCTAACTTTTCTATCAAGTAGTTGGAAGCCACAAGGAGTTTGCTCACTATGAAGAGGTATTTAAATTTGTTTTTTTTTTTTTTTAAATCTGAGGAAAAAAATCAAGACAGAAGAAAAGAAGACAAACGTTGGTCTTATGTGCTATTATGAAATGAATTGTGTTCCTTACAGGTACTATTTTTCAGTTCTTACTACAAGGTTTCTTCCCAGAAGAAAGCTACCAGGCAAAGCTACACAGGGAGAGTACATTGTAATTTTTTTTGTTGTTTCACATACATAAATTTGTTAGTAAATGATGACATATCTAAGAATTTGATTTATAAGCTTAATTTAAACCATTTTTCTGGCCCCTCAGCAGCCTTACTTGGACTGGTCAATTCATCGTCTAATTTTAACTACAAATTATATGAAATATGCAAATCAAGTTGTTAAAGCAAGTGTAACAGTACTGATATTGTGTTTATTTTATTTTTCTCTCAATTACTTGGTAAAATTGCTTTCTAAAACATGAAAAATATTTGACAGAAATATTTGAGAAAATCCCTGGTAATATAAGGAGGGTTTCAATAGTGAATGGAAATCTTAACTTCACATTTCCGAAATGGAATGAAAATATATTTGAAATATGGATCTGCTGCTTAGGACCTGGAAGTGTAAAGGAATTGAGTCAAGAGCAGAAAGTCAGTATTTACTGTGTCTAAATAAGTATCTACTCCCTAGTGTGACTGAAGTTACACAGATGTGTGTGGTAACACAGCAAGCTCTCTCTCATAGTCTAGTTTTCTGTAGTGTGTTATGTTTTGATTAAAAGTTTAAGGACAAGGGCTGGAGATTTAGCTCAGTGGTTCCGGGGTCTGCCTTGCAAGTGCAAGGGTCTGAGTTCGATCCCTGGTAACCACATACAGTGCTGGGCGTGGAGACTCACGCCCACCAGCAATCAATACCACATACCACAGTGCTGGCCATGGTGGCTCATGCCTATAATCCCAGCAGTTGGGAGGCAGAGACAGGAGGATCGCTGAGTTTGAGGCTTGCCTGGGCTACAAAGTAAGCTCAGAGCCAGCCTGAACTACAAAGCCAGACCCTGTCTTAAAACAAAACAAAACAAAACAAAACAAGCAAAACAAAACAAAACAAAACAAAACACCTTTAAGGGTACTTTCAAATGAAGAGCAGAAACAATATGCATGCATAGTGTAAAAGCACCCACATTTACTAAAGCAAAGTGCTAGGTTTACTTAAAATAGACTTCATATTGTGTTAAACAATGAGTTCTAGTAAGAAAGTGAGTACTCTCATTTTATATTGGGCAGAGATGTGAAAGGGCTCTGAATTCTGCAAAGATTATACTATTAAGAACTTAATAAAGGTAAGCAAGGATGGAGTAAGAATTGTTTAACACTCTTTAAACAGTTTCCTATGCTGTTATGTGGGAAATGTGAAGTCATTTAAATTACATGTTGTCAGTAGATGAAAGCAAAAATAAAATTTGAGAATTAGTCATTTAAATTATTGGATAAAAATCTCCTGCCTGCACATATATTTAATGCTCTTATTTGGTCATCCTAAACACTCACCTAAGGAAAATTATTTAGAGTGTCTTTAACGTGTTTGTGCCTGTGCCAGTAGATGAGGAGGGATTCAAACTTAGCCCATTCAGAATCGGTCATGATTAAAATTCCTGAAGTGTAAATGGAGCTGATTAAAGATTCAGCTGTCAAACGACCCGTTTTAGACGACTGGGTAGATAATCATGATTCCTTCAGTTTCCTAAATTGTCACGGGTTTGGGATACAGAGGATGATACAGTCTGAATATGCTCCCCAAAGATGTATGTGTAAAACTTAATCACTCTTTTAATAGTATTAAAAGAAGGATCTTTTAAGAGTTAATCCAATTGTGAATGTTTATCAGAGAAGGTTATCACAGGAATGCCATGAGCTAGGGTCTAAAATAACAAGAGATTCAGGTACCTCCGTTTTAGATGTCATGGGTCTCAAAATTACCAAACAGTGTGTCTAAACTTTACGATGCTCCACATCTGTGATAGTGTACTAAGGCAGCAAGACAGAATGACAACTCTTTGGGTATGGCATTCTTTTTTTTTTTTTTTTTTTTTTTTTTTTGAGACAGGGTCTTGCTTTGTAGTTCAGGCTGGCCCTGCACTCACTATGTAGCCCAGGCAAGCCCAGAACTCAGCAATCCTCCTGTCTCTGCCTCCCAAGTGCTGGGATGACAGGCGTGAGCCACCACGCCCGGCACTGTGGTATGTGGTATTGATTGCTGGTGGGCGTGAGTCTCCACGCCCAGCATTGTATGTGGTTTCCGGGGATCGAACTCAGGACCTTGCGCTTGCGAGACAGGCGCCGGAACCACTGAGCTAAATCTCCAGCCCATGGGTATGGCATTCTTGGAGAGATACGTGGATCACCCTGTGGAGAAGGCTGCCATGGGTGGCGTGCCACCGTACTGGAACTCCGCGAGACGCGTGGGACCTAGAACCCAGTTACCAACTGATCTGAAGTTATGCAGGAAGAGGGGCCAAGTGTCGATAAGGAAGCTACACAGGGATTCTGTTTGCCTGGTGAGTATATTTCAATTAAAAATAGAATATAGATCTTGGAAGTTTATGGGGATACTCCTGAAAATATCATATAATTGGCCTTGTTTGCTATATTTATCCTATAAATGCATTATTATTATTCAAGTTGTCAGTGGAATCTACCAAGACATCATTCAGTTTGCTTTCTCTCTACCTAAATTACTAACGTTGTAAGAAATATAGATGCTCTTCACTAATATGTTCTTCACTAGAAAATGAAACATATGTAGGTTATAAAATATGATCTGATTTTTCTTTTGATTATGAGTCATTTGCAAAGGCAGGACACAAGTAGCTAACTGGGTTACATTTTCAGATCGTTTGTCAGTGTCTGAGAGCAGCTATGTATAGAAGCAATAGTTCCACCAGGGGTCAGGGTTGGTTGCATGAATGACAGGTTGAAAGAATGATGAGCAAGTTACATGTAATATCCATGATACAACTTGCTTAATGTGGATAAGAAGCATTATAATAGTAACCTAAAATAGAAATTTGTATTGCCTTTTACACATATAGCAGAAGGAACACTTCTAAAATTCCCAATTTCCAGGCCACTCTTTGAGAAGGACTCGGCAGACGAGTACATTCTTTTATAGTTCTTGCATTTTAGACCCATTACTGCAAAATGGTTTCATTAAAGAGCACGTGTTACATCTCTTGAGTCAGTTTTCCAGCTACAAGCTTAAAAAGAATTCAAGAATATTGAATTTGTGCTTCTCACAGAAAATGCAATTGTGATTTTTAATCATTGCATATAGAAGTTCTAGTCTGAAATAGATTCACCGGTCCTTGTAAAGTGTATAAAATAACCCGTATAACCATGGAGAAAACATGGCTTAAGGTCAATAGAACCTCTTGACTGTTTAACATAGTTTTAAGGTCTTTACGTTTTAGTGTAATAATATGATCAAGAAGAAGTTTTAATTTTTAAAAATGTAGAAAAGTTGCTGGATATCGTGGCTCACTCCTGTAATCCCGGAACTCAGGAGGCAGAGGCAAAAGCATTGCTGAGTTCGAGGTTTGCCTGGGCTACATAGTGAGCTCAGGGCCAGCCTGAACTAAAATGTGAGACGCTGGCTGGAAAACAAAAATAAAACAAAACAAAATAAAATAAAACAGAACAAAACACCTTCGCACACACAAGAAAAGGACATAGTTAAAAATTCTTCCAGATAGTAAGCAAAAATCACAGAATTACAGTAAGAGGAAGAAACTCAAACTATTTCACAAGTGTTTCTTGGGAATGTTACATTACTCAATTTAAATGATTAAGCTTATTAGCAAATAACCGGGCACCATTTATCTTAACTATTTTCTACATAATCACAAACTCTTACATTACATCTTAATGGAAAAGAGTATGTTGTTACATTATCTTGTTTGAGGATATTTTACCCGTACATTATATGAGTAAATAGATGTTCTTTACTGTGAAATACTTAGCCTTTGTGAGGCAGCCTAGTAGTCTGTCTCATCTAGTTGAAACCAAGCTTGCAAAGATGTGTAGTTACTTGAAATCTACCTTTAAAAAACTGCTCAATATGTATAGAAATGAGATAAAAAAGTTAGGAAGCCTGGAAGTTTATGTTTCAAGCTAGTCTGAATAACTACATTCTCTGCCATTTTGTTTTTCAAGGGTCTTTTTTATTAATTTATTTTTGTCATATGAAATCATATTTACCATAGTGAAATGGTACAAATATTATAACCCAATCATTTTTTCTTCACTTTCTTCCCTCTACAAAGTTTACCATCCATTTCTTATCATCTTTTAGTTTGCTCTTCAAGTTATTCATATATTAGATAAAAATATAAAGAAAAAGATATAAAGATAAATCATTGATGCTTTATCTGTGATGTGTTTCACATAATACTATGGTCTCAGATCCACCTACTTTCTGATAATTGACTCAAATTTCTACTTTTTTTCAATTGGATTCTTTATTGGTACATTTTATATACAGCTCACAATTACACTCAACATTGGGGAGTTTATACCAGTATATAACAGAAGTTAATTCTCATTTTTACCCATTCCCCTACCCACCCACAACCCCACTCCCTATGTGCTTTCTTTTTTTTTTCAAATCGTACTTACTCTTTCCCCTCATTACTTTCCCCTACTGCATTCCCTTTGAATATTTCCTATTTTTAGTATTTTTAAAGAGACCTTAACTCCTCTTTGATGATATTAAGGGTCTATGCTGTTATACACACACAGGCATGACAAACCTTCAACCTCATGCCTGAGTTAAGTACAGTTTTAAAATGTTTACTGTGAATGAACATCTGTTAAGAGAAGGTGAATCTTCATAATTGAATAGTGTAATAATTACAGATGCGTTCAATATTTCAATTTTTTCTTAATTTGGATTTTATCTGACAATTATACAATCTAAATAAATTTTCTGATTTAGCAAAATAAAAGATTTGTTTTTATTAAAGCAAGCCTTATTTTCTTTTTAATTTTATTTTCACCTTTTTTGAACATTCTAGAAATCAGTTTTACTAGAGCTTTTTCCGGCTATCAGTTTAGGTAAGTGTTATATTTATGATTTCTGTTATTGCTTTGTGTACCGTTTCAAAAAGCCAGGTCTTCTCAATTTTCTTAGGTTGTAGCGAGCGTGTGGTTACTATCTTTTTGTCTCTTTCTGAACCCTTCTTTCTCTCTCCCTTTATAAACTCCCCATAAATCGCATCAGAGTGTGTTCATCTGCATTTTTATCTTAATAATTGCATACTTCATTTCATAAACTTGTTCTAAATTTCTCCATGTGCTTTAAATAAATAAGATCTAATTTAAGTACATTTTCAACTGCAAAAAAGTTTATAGGTTTCTGTTTCTTTAGCCAACATTGTTACAAGAAAACAGCCCCTTCCTTATAAATTCATGTTCATGCTGTAGGAAGTACGTTTTATATTTATGAATTTGGTTTATGCATTTGTCAAAAGTTTGAAGATGTCTTGATTTTGCAATAAATTGTTAGCTATAAGTTACTTGAGCGTAGAACTCTACTTTGCTAAGTATTTCCTCAGAAAATTTAAGATCCTATTTTTCCCTTTGGTAGGCTCACTTTTCTGTAGTAGTAAGGTCTACACTCAATGTGAATGCAACTCATTTATATGTGTTTTCTGTCACACCATTGTCCTTCATCTTATACTTTATATATATATATATATATATATATATATATATATATATATATATATTTTTTTTTTTTTTTTTTAAGTCTTCTATTTTCCTCTGCCTTTACCCTTAAGTGGTAGTTAGTGTTACTTACCTTAACTGTGGCACTTTTTGAATGTTGGTTTTTATATTTTGATCCTCATATACCTCCTCTGTACTTTTAATGTGTGTATCTTCTTGAGAGAAGCAAACCATTTATTTACTTGTTTTAGGAGATGTTGCCAAATTAAGGTCCTTTGTCTGGTGACTCGGAGAATGCTGTTTGGTAATCACAGTCATCAGCTTCAATGAGCATGGCTAATTGCTCCCTTTCTCTTTCATATTTTATCGTTTATTTACTACAATAAGAAAAAAATTGCTTTGTATTTCATTTTGTCTCTCTTTTGACAATGACCTCAATTCTATAAATAGAGGACATTTGGTTTGGTTCATCTGCATGTACAGAACGTCGGCCATCAAAACTGGCCTGCTTCCCCCTTCACCCATGACTGTGCTCACTGTACTGGACAAGCTTCCTTTAGGATCAAAGAGCTATTTTCCATTTACATTAAAGATGTGATTTTTAGAAATATTTATTCCCCTTGATGTGATGGCTTAGGGAGAGACACTATGAACAAAACCTCTATAGCATAAGCACTAGCAGAAAGAATCAACAAATGGGATCTCAGCCTACTAAAAATCTTCTGCACAACAAAATAAAACACTGGCACAACTGAAAGATAACCAACAACACTGGACAATAATCTTTACTAGGTGTTTCTCAGACAAAGGGCTACTACCTAGAATATATAAAGAACTTAAAAAAAATCAGTCCCTTAATTTAAAGACCCAATTCAAAAATGGGCTTCGGAAATTAATAGCCTCTTCTCAGGGGAAGAAGCCAAAGCTGCAAAGAAGCATATGAACAAATGCTCAACATCACTGGCCATTTGAGAGATGCAGAAGAAAACAACACTGAGACTTCATCTAAATCCACAAAGAATGACTGCTATTGTGAAATTTATCAGCAGTAAATGCTAGCGAGGTTGCCGAGAGAAAGGAACCCTTCTCCACTGTTGGTGGAATTGCAGGTTTGTGCAACCATTGTGGAGGTCAGTGTGGCGATTCCTCAGGAAACTATTCCCCTGCTAGGAATATACTTGAAGGACTTTAAAGAATCATATTTTAAAGACCTTTGTGTACCCATGTTCATAGCAGCTCAGTTTGTGATAGCTAAATCTTGTAAACAACCCAGATGCTCATCAACTGGAGACTGGATAAAGAAGACAAGTATTTTTTTAAATAAAATGGAGTATTAATGTGCCATAAAGAATGACAAGTTTAATTCATTTACGTTCAAATGGACACACCTTGAGGACACACTAATTAAGTGAAATAAATATATCACAGATATGTAAATACCGCATGTTTTCTCTGGTTTGAGGACATGTAGATGTAAACGAGTTCTAGAATGTATGATAGATTTTGTAAAATAGAAAATATTCAAAGGGAATGTGGTGTGGGAATGTAATGAGGGGAAAGAGTAAATATGATTTGAAAAGAAAAATCAGCCACATGTATGTTGGGAATGGGGAATTGTAGGGTGGGTAAGGATATGGGTAAAAATGAGAATCAAGTCGTGTCATATACTGGTATAAATTCCCCAATGTTGAGTGTGATTGTGAGCTGTATATAAAATGTACCAATAAAGAATTCAATTTTTAAAAAATGCATGTCTCAAAAGAAGCTCATTTTGACACAGGAGTGACCTACATAATGGAAAAAAGAAACCTGGCAAACCACGGTGTAACTTTTGCCTTCTCCAGCCTGTCAAAACTATGTACTAATTACAGAATATTTCACTGCTTAAGATGAATGTAATTTGGGGCACTATGCTAAGAATTCTTTTCTAAGTAAAATCTTTTTTTTATTTCTGGAATAAATTTGAGTGATTACCACAAAGTAAAACTCTTCAAGAGTGGTGAAAAGTACACATGTATGATAAATATAAATATAAATTATACACATATACACATATATATGTGTGTGTGTGTGTGTGTGTGTGTGTGTATGTTTTCCTACAGTCTCACTTCTCTACCCTCCATGTAAAAGCATTTATACCTTCATTTTAGGAAGCATTTAGTGTGATGGACTATAAGATATGATAAACTTGCAAAATATTTTTTCTTTCCATTATGCACAAAAAGGAAAACTCAGCTCTTCTATTTACTTAGTGCACTAAGTGAATATCAGTTATGATCCCCACATTGGGGTTAAAGTAGCCAATTTGAAAAGAAAAATAAATCACATGTATGTTGGAAATGGAGAATTGTAAGGTGGGTAAGGATATGGGTAAAAATAAGAATTAACTTGTGTCATATACTGGTATAAAATAAATTGCTAATAAAGCAAAATGTTTTTCAGTAGTTTATTTTCTGAATATACAACCCATAATGCCTTTGAAAGAGTTCAGTGAAGGGGATGATGACAGTTATTATTATTATTAAAAAATTTGCTTGAAATGGCCACATATAACCAGAAGCTTGTGCAAAGCAAATTTTACTGGCTCTTTATACTAATGAAAGTAACTCAAAATTCTTGCTAAGAGGAACATAAATACTATGAGTTTGGAATTACAAACATGCAAATCATTGTTTTCACTTTCAACATGCTGGAGGAAATTTCTAATCTATGTTCATTTGTTAACAAGGGAGAATCATGGGAGATCTATTTAAGAAATGAGACACTGTCAACATGTGCACAGAATAATAGATATTTATAGATCACAAGGTACTAAGAGTAAGCCTTTAGTTAAGAAAGATTAGCTCTCCACCTGGCGTTTTACTAATTGTGAGACAAAATTTAATAAGTTGTGATGGTCTCCAACCTCACTAAAGGCTCTTATGGACTAGGAACCAGCACTTGCTGATCCGATGAAGGTCTCCTCATTTGTTTTCTTTAGAAAATTGAATTTGTATTCCTAGGAGATTATTGAAGTATGCACTAATAATTCTTTTTTAAAAAAAATTGATTTTACTGGTACATTTTATATACATATCATGATCACACTCGACATTGAGAATTTGTACCAGTACATGCCATGATTTCTCATTTTTCCCATTCCCCTGCCCACCTTACCCCTGCCCCTGATATACATAAATTTTCTTTCCTTCTTTATCACATTTTTACGTCATTACTTACACCTACACCCCATCTCCCTTTGAATATTTTCTATTTCACAATATCTATCATATATTCTGGAATTCATTTATGTCTTCAGTTTCTCATACCAGAGAAAAGGTACAATATTTTCACATCTATGACCTAGTTATTTCACTTACGAGTATGCCCTTAACGTATATCCATTTGAGTATAACAAGTAGTAGGTGTTTTATTTGTCCTTCTCTGTGATTTTTAGATGACCACATGATACTACTGGAGCCGTGTTTAATTCGTGTCTATCTGGGTGAGTACCATGCAAACACCATGTTATGGAGTTGTGTGGTCTCTTGAGATGAATTTGTCTATTAAAGTATCTATAGATGTTTCAATGTCGATATTCACTCATTTTTTTCAGTAACTTGATTTGGAAAAATAGATATAAAATAATTTAACTTCAGACTTAGAGTTATTTAGAGGCACATTTTTTTCTACTGAAACCAAAGGATCTGGCTCTGTTCATACTGAAAATGAATCTCAGATGCACTCACTCAAGAGATAAATAGCCGTGAGTGAAAATATAAGGACAATTACACAAAAACTGTGCCTGTGTATTTGCATACCTGGGAAAGAGTAAGCATGAAAAGATTGGCAAACTCCTCAAATGAGATATGATATTAAAAGTTTAAGGGTGGGCTTCTCACAAGCCTTTTTTTTAATAGTTATTTTAGTCTGTACTTTGAAAAATAAACCCTGGATCCTGTGAACTGAACCAAAGCAGGGAAATTCGCTGCAGTAGCCTGCTCCTGCACACCACAGCCTTGGACTAATGAAAGGTCAGGACCAGTGATCATCTGTCTCTATAATTTCACTAACAATTGACAAATACAATTTAGAAACTGCCAAAAATGAAATTGATCTTGTTCTTAGAGAAAATTGTATCTATCTGTTTACTTTTCTTTACTGTGGTACGATAACAAAAATGATGAAGAATTCACTCACATCCATCAATAAGACTATGAAAGCACTACTTTGTAAATGCTTTGATTCAACTTATAACACAGAAACCCTATTTAAATGATATATATTTGACAGAATTTAGACACTTCCTAATATTTTATTTTTCTTTACATTTATATTTGCCACATAATTTTGAGGTGGAAATATATAGGGACTGTAAAAATGTAGCAAAACTTGATGATCTTAGTGTCTTCTGTTTCCCTGAGAGCTAGCACTCTTGAAATGTTCTAGAAATTAAAAATATGCTATAATTGAAAGACAGGAACGAGAAATGTTAAAGTACCAGGAGCATATATTTAAAAACTTGGGATAATCGATTTTTATTGTTCAACTGAAATATAAAACAACCAGTCATGGACAGAAGGAGTATATATAATTATGGAAAGGGAAACTTTATGTATTCACACATACAAAGAAACATGCAAATCAAGTCAATGCTGGCTAGCCATTTAAAGATTATGTATCCTTAATTTTTTTTCCTTAGGCAATAGTTGTCGACTGACTGAACATATATTTGCACAAACACTCAAGTACACAAAACTTTGCAAGATGAGTAAATGGCCCCTCAGCAAGAGTTTCTTTTCTCAGTTACTTACTAATCTATAACTAGTGAATTTCTTAAGACAGCAATTTCTGAGACAATTCCTACAATCAAACACAGTCATCTTTTCTCATGTACTAGCAAACACATTACTAAGCATGCACATACGATTAGTGTCATGTGAGTGTTAATGATTCTAATAAAGCATCTTTGGAGATGATGTGTGACCCTTATAGAAAAAATAGGGCAAGAGAAGTGGAGCTTATGGGTGTTTAAAATATACACATACATATTATAGATAGGTAGATAGATGATAGATAGATAGATAGATGATAGATATGTTTGTTAGAATTTTTTGTTTGTGTACGAAGCATTTTCATGAGCTTCAGTGTGGCAATCACATTTTCATCTTCATTCCTTCCTTCCAGTGGTCCAAGTAATCTTTTTCCTATCTTGTTTGATTCAGGTTTGGGTTTACAGCACAATTAAGGTGAAGTACATTGAGAAAACACATGTTGGAGTCAGGAGCAGCTGCCTCATTTGTGCAGTGCGGTGTGTAATGAAAATGTCAGGCCTCTTCTTCAAAGAGCTCAAAGTAAAAGAGTCCTAGAGGTACTAGAATGTAACAGTTTCATTTCTTTCTAAGTGTCTCCCTCAAACTGTGTTGATCTCATTTCTTTGTTCTCAGACTTCAGTGTCCAGGCAGAGGGCACACGCCTAGGGGGAAGAAGTTGGCGGCGCCCCACCCCATGGCTGCGTGGAGTCTGCGTCTGCAGCATCGTAGGGGTGGGTTGAAAGTACACCGGCCTCCAGATCCGTGTGCTGTGCGCCCCTAGGTCTGGAGCCAGTCTCCCCTCCTCCTCCCTGGAACTTCACCAGCAGTGATGGTGACATCCTCGGCTTTGCCATCTCCACCCAGAACTTCCTCAGTACCCCGTCTAAGGTGTGCAGCGGGCGCACATCCCGCGAGCTCAGAGGTGTGGGCGGGGCGGTCACCCCCGTGGCCTCCTGCGATGTGCCGTCGTGCTGGCTGCTCGGAGGCTGCAATAGCCAGGACCACCTGGAAGAGTGCCGGGCCCTCCCCTGCTGCCGCTGTCTACTTGCCTGGTTAGGGCAGCGCGCAGGGGCCACGCGCGCTAACACTGAGCCAGCAGAGAGCCGGGGAGTGAGGGCCTCTCGCGGAGAGCAAAGCAGGGACGGCGGCAGGCTGAGCTGTCTTCATGGCCTCCAGGGCCGTAGCCATCTCTGGATGTGAATACTTTACTAATGTGATTTCCCTAGATGTCTTCTTTCCTAAAGATGACAGTATCCCACCTGACGTTTATTGTTGTACACATCCAAAATCTATGTCCATTTTTTAAATAATTTCAACAATGTTTCCTACTATTAGGCAAATTTTTGAGCTTCCAGTACTTTTATTTTTCTGAAAACTATGATACAATTTTTATTTTGTGATGATTTTCTAAGTTGTTTTTCCTGATTGTTATTTTGTCTTAGCTTCGTTTTTTGAAAAAAGTTCAATTATCACCATTTATGAGTCTACTGTAGTATTTTGAGACTGGTGTACAATGTGTAATGATGATGTCAGGTTAATTAGCATATTTAGTATCACAAACATTTATCATTCCTGTCTGGAGACTACATTAAAATATTTTCTTATATCTGTTTTTAAATATACATTATTTTAACTACAGTCATTCAAATATTATAGTCTACTGAGAAATATGTTATTTCCAAATAGTTACAGGAATTTAGTGGAATGATTTATCATACTTTACTTTTTTTTCAGTTTCATAAATTATGTTGGTTTTGACATGTTGGTTTCAGATTTTATTTTACTTTGGCTTTGTTTAGTTCATTATTTTTTGTCTACTTACTATTGTCTACATCTAGGCTATGTAGGATTTCCCTTTAAGCATGAGATAATTTAATTTTATTTGTGTTATATACAAATTAAAAAAAAACATAGAGCTGTCATGTAATGGGATATGTTATTACCTGCAATGTTCTTTCCAAGATCTCAATTTTGGAAAATAATTCCCCCAAATTACTTTAGGATTACAGTATTTTAATGTTGTTTTTTTTTTTTTTTTTTTTTTTGCTTTTTGAGACAGGGTCTCGCGTTGTAGTTCAGGCTGGCCCTGAGCTCACCATGTAGCCCAGGCAAGCCGCCGTGAACTCAGCAATCCTCCTGTCTCTGCCTCCCGAGTGCTGGGATGACAGGCGTGAGCCACCACACCCGGCATTGTGGTATGCGGTGTTGATTGTTGGTGGGCGTGTCTCCACGCCCAGCATTCTATGTGGTTACCGGGGATTGAACTCAGGACCTTGCGCTTGCGAGGCAGGCGCCGGAACCACTGAGCTAAGCCTCCGGCCCTTTTAATGTTGTTTTTATGCACACTCTCCAGGGATGCCACCAGTGGAAACCTTATTTTGCATTAAGAGAATACTTAGAAGTACCTTAAAATATTTCACTTATTTTAAGTACGTATTGCCATATCTATTAGTACACTTTCTATTGTATGGGGAGGCACAGAAGACAAATGAGGACGCTTGGCTGGAAAACTTAAACTCTAAACTGAGCCCCTAGATCCTGTTATATTGCTTTTCTATTGCACATTTCTAAAAGAAATGAATTACCCACTCATCAGTGCACTGGCTAAATTATTTGGAAATGCATTTTAATTTTTTTAAAATTTAAATTTAATATTTCAAAATGAAAAATCAGATGAACAACACACCACTTTTCACAGTTCAGTTGTCTTCTCTGAAAGTCAGTAATATTTATTCCAATATTTGTGCAGTCTAAAACTCTCTTAGAGAAGAACTGGTATTTCACATGGAGAATTCACAAAATTTTGCAAGTGTGGTTTACTTTAATATTTTTCCAAAGATAATGTATATGTGTGTGTGTGTGTGTGTGTGCGTGTAGCAAAGTTATTGTGGTTTAAGTCTAGAGCGTCCCCAAAACTCTCACCTTGTGCTCAGATATGACTTTTGGAAAGTGATTAGTTAGTGGGGCTCTAAACTCAGCGGACTGATTTCCAGTGGGTTCTTAGCTAAATATGCTGTTAGGAAGTGGTGTTTCTCTGTTGCCTAAGGCTTCTTCCTTCTATTGTAGTCTGATATAAGATAGTTTCCTACCATCTTGTCTTTGTGCCATGATGTTTCTCCCTTTAAACTAGCCAGTCATAGACTACAGGCCCCATACTGTGAGTCAAGTAAAATTTCTCTTCTTTCACATTATGATTGTTGGACACTTTGATTCAGCAGTAAGAAGTGACTACAAAGGATTTACATAAACTCTTTGATAATGATCTTTGAATAATGTTCACAAGTGAGGAGATGGTTCAACTGTAAGGAATGACAGTCATGAAACCAATACTGACTGGGCTGGAACCAATGTTAAATAAAAGTACAACTTTCATCCTTAGTATCCAAATTAGTCACAATTCTTCTTTTAGAACTTTGTGACATGCGATTAAAATTGCAGCATATGCAGTTGCTGAGTGTCATCCAACAGAAAGACAGGCTTGTGAAAAGAACTCAGGGTGTCCTCATCTACTTTTGTCAGTAGTTCTCGCAAATGCCACTTCTGGGTCCACTCCAAAGTGAAAGTGGGCAGAAAGGCAAACGGTTCTGAGTGGACTGAAGACACCAAGGCTGCACAACTAGTGATGTGAGATAAGATTTCCGTGCCTGCTTCACTTGTGGCCATAACCGTGGGATAAATATCTTAGAAATAAGTCAGAATATTTTGCAGGTGATTCATGCTGACATGTCCTTGTAACAATTAAAAAAATTGTTTTAGTACATTTCAATAATATCTTCTGTAAATATTGTTAAATATGCTTTAACTGATATTTTTATGGTATACAGTAGCTTATTTAAAGTGAAAACAAAATTGAAATAACAGTAAAACCTTATGCTTCCTAGTCCAGTTACAGATCTCTCCAATTGTTTGTTCCACCCAACAAATGACATTCTCTTCCAGTAATAACTGTTAGCATGAGAATGAAAAGATATAGATCTTTATTTTTCCTTTGGTCCAGAACAATATGTACATTTCCAGAAAAGCATATGAAATTCTTTCTGGAATTTCACTACTCACTTCTAATATAAGCCTAACAGAATTGGCAACACCAAATTTTACTGTCTTATGATTTCTATGAAGATCCTGGTATAGCAGTAAGTTGCTATGTACTTGATCAACTTCCAAATAAGAAACAAGAAAAAGACTATCTTAATCTTTAAAATCTATTTTATATACTATATGCAACACTATGAATAAATAAGTAAATATTCCAACCAATATCTTTAGAAGTGTGGTTTACTAAAAAGAAGCAATTACACTATCTTATCCTTCCAGTAGCATAAGTTCAATTATTGAATTATAGACACCAGAAAGCTTTTTAAGTACAAATAATTACCACATCTATATGATGCTACAATATGCACCAAAAGCTGCATAAAATAGACAAGTAGAAAAATGAAATGACCTCTTAAACTTTAATCTCATATTAATATTTAATTCCCTAGATAATTGTCATTGATTTTAATTATAAGAACAGTGGGGATACTATTCTAAGCATATCAAATTGTCCCTCCTAGCCAAGCAAACAAACTAATAATACATGAAAACTCTTTGAAAAAAGTCATTACTAACAAAGAGCACAATGAGGCTTTTTCTGGAAAAAAATCAAAATTTTATCAGATCCTGTTAAATATGTCAGCCAGGAGAAACAGAACAATGAAATTAATAATGTGTTCCCTGATAATACAGGATCACCCTGAACACACTGAGACTGATAACAAAAAGATTAAAGAGAGTGTTCCTGGAAGCCCAACAAATGAAAAAAGAAAAGCAATAATGGACACAGGGGTGGCCATTGAAGTAATGCCGAGGGGCTTATCTATAAGAGAAATGAAAGAATCATGAATGCTGTGAGTTTCTTCAAACTAAGTGTGATCTAAACTAGAAAATAAAAAGTAAAAAAGAAATACACCTTATTGTTGATGATACATGCTATAATTCAAAGGTGGAAAGACATCTTGAAGTTTTAGAGTAGCAACATGTGCCAAATCATTAATAATGAAAAATGTGCTGAGCTCTGCATGGTGACACCTACTTGTCACAGCACACTGGGAGACTGAGGCAGGAGGATCATAGTTGTGCCCAACCTGAGCGATATAGAAATTTATGGAAACTCTATCTCAAAAAAAGTATGAAAAAAAAGGGATTATGGATATAGCTCAATACAAAGGTCCAGGGTTAAATTTCTAGTGTAACTGGGGGGAAAAACAAAACAAAACAAAACTGAAGAGAAAGTAGCAATCCACCATCCACTCTATATAATTGGTGTTATGCATTCCATGATAATACCAATGGAAGTCTGAATGGTGTAATGATGAAAGGAATGTTTCATGTTAGGAATAAGCACACACAGTCACACAAGGACTCTTGAATCATCCTTCATCATGTGATGTTCTAATTTGTAAAATAAAACAATGGCAAACATTTGGAGATGATGTTTTCATTAATTGAGTTTGTCGGCATAGTTTAGATGTATGTTACGGTCACATTCAACCTTATAGATTTGTAGCTTTTTGGGTATAACTTGATTCTCATTTTTCTCATTCCCCTACCCTCCCCATTGTCCTAACCTCCTACATAAATAAGTTTTGCTTCCATTTAAAAAATTTTGTCTTCTAATTTTTTCTTTCCCCGCTTTATTTTCCCCTATCTCCCTTTCTTTTTCCCTCGAGCATAACATGTCCTGACTCCCAGATCAGAAGCTGTGCCCATCTTGCGTACCCAGAGCAATCATCAACATCTTTACGTCTACGCGAGTCCACATTTCCAAGGTTTTGTTATGCTTTCCTTCACAATCTTTGTACACTGTTGAAGTATTCCTTCTCTTGTAACAAGGTACATTATGTTATACACAAAGCAAACAGTGTATGTCAGAAGAACCCATCTATCATGGCACTGATGAATGAATCAGACACAGCTGACTTTCTTTTGGATCTTCAATACTTCTCTATAGTCACTGTTTGGACGATAGAACAATGTTAAATCTTCTAACACCTAGTAATAAGCAGAGCTGGTATTGTAAATTTGAAATTTAATTTCTTCTTGCTTCTCTCTAATTTATACTTACCATATTCTCTCAATGTTTACTATATTCAACCTGACTCCTATGACTGATTGTCCAAACTTAAAACTAGGATTTCTTAAACATGTAAATTTAAGTACAATTTAAAATAAATTATTGGAAAATTCAAACTCAGAACAAAAAAATGAGGGAGCAGTTAATTAAACATACAACCTAGTGAAGCAGATAATGAAGAAGAATATTAGCAAAGGGTCAGTTGTCTGCTCACTGAAAAGAAACAGACCCAGGGATTTGGTTCAGTGGTTCTGGCATCTACGCTATAAGTGCAAGGCCTTGAATTTGATCCCCAGTACCACAGAACACAGTGCTGGGCATGGTGACTCATGCCTGTAATCACAGCACTCAGGAGGCAGAAACATGAGGATTGCTGTGAGTTTGAGG
>PVIC010020023.1:0-29944 GCA_004025085.1 Thryonomys swinderianus | reverse complement strand
ATATCAGGTTGTTTAACATTTTTATATCCTCTTCATTCAGCTTTGGAAGTTCATATGTGTCTAGGAATCTATCCATTTCTTCTAGATTTTCCATCTTCTTGGAGTATAGATTTTCAAAGTACGTGTTTATGATCCTTTGGACTTCTTCTGGGTCTGTGCTGATTTCCCCATTTTCATTCCTTATAGCATGGATTTGAGCCTTTTCCTTCCTTTGTTTGATAAGATTGGCTAAGGGTCCGTCGATCTTATTTATCCTTTCAAAGAACCAATTCTTTGATTCATTGATTCTTTGTATTGTTCTCTTTGTCTCCATTGCATTAATTTCTGCTCTGATCCTTATGATTTCCTCTCTAGTATGTGCTTTGGGTTTATTTTGCTCCTCTTTTTCTAATTGTCTGAGGTTCATCATTAGATTGTTTATTTCAGTTTACTCTACTTTCCAAGTATAGGCATTCACTGCTATGAATTTCCCTCACAGAACTGCTTTCATTGTGTCCCATAAATTCCTGTATGTTGTGCTGGGGTTGTCATTTAGTCGTAGAAACTTTAATTTCTTTTGTTGCCCATTGGTTGGTTAACAGAATGTTGTTCAATTTCCATGTGTTTGTGAGGATCTTGGAATTACTTCTGCTATTCAGCTCCAGTTTCAAGGCACTATGGTCTGATCGTATGCAGGGGATAACTTTGATTCCTTTGCATTTACTTAAGCTTGTTCTATGGACTAGAATGTGATCTATTTTGGAGAATGATCCATGAGCAGCTGAGAAGAAGGTATATTCTTGCTTTGAAAGGTGAAAAATTCTGAAGGCATCTCATAAGTCCATTTGGTCCAAAGTTTGATTTAGCTCAAGTATTTCCTTATTCTTTGTCCAGTTGATCTGTCAATTTGTGATAATGGAGTATTAAAATCCCCTACTACTATTGTATTCATGGTTAACTGGCTTTTCATGTCCAGTAATGTTTGTTTTATATACTTGGGTGCATTAGAGTTCAGAGCATAAATATTTATGATTATTATTTCTTTCTCTTGGATAGTTCCCTGTATGAGAATACAGCGACCTTCTTTATCTCTTAATCAGTTTGGGTTTGAAATCTATTTTATCTGCAAACAAGATAACCACTCCTGCTTTTTTGTAGTTTCCTGCAGCATGGAGGATTGTTTTCCAACCTTTTATTTTCAGTCTATGGGTTTCCTTGTGAACTAGGTGTGTTTCCTGTATGCAGCAGATTGTAGAATCTTGCTTCTTTTTTTTTTTTTTTTTTTTTTTTTTTTTTTTTTTTTTTTTTTTTTTTTTTTTTTTTTTTTTTTTTTTTTTTTTTTTTTTTTTTTTTTTTTTTTTTTTTTTTTTTTTTTTTTTGAGACAGGGTCTCACTTTTGTAGTTCAGGCTGGCTCTGAGCTCACTAGATAGTCCAGGCAAGCCTCGAACTCAGCAATCCTCCTGTCTCTGCCTCCCAAGTGCTGGGATTACAGGCGTGCACCACCACGCCCGGCACTGTGGTGTGTGGTACTGATGGCTGGTGGGCGTGAGTCTCCATGGCCAGCACTGTATGTGGTTACCGGGGATCAAACCCAGGACCTTGCGCTTGCGAGGCAGGCACCGGAACCACTGAGCTAACCCTCCAGCCCTCTTGCTTCTTGATCCAATCTGCTAGCCTGTGTCTTTTAATTGGCCCATTGAGTCCACTGACATTAATGTTTATGACTGATTTGGACATATTCAGAGCTGCCATGTTTCCCTGTTCTTGGTTCTTTTCTTCTTTGCTTTTCCCCTTTTCTATTTAGTTTCTTGTTTGCCCCAATGAATTCACTCTTCTGGATCTCATAGGTATGGAAATTTCTGTGTTTTTTTCCAAGATGTTCTTTAGGATGTTTTGGAGTGCAGGTTTCATGTTTGTGAAGTTTTTCAGGTGTTCTTTATCATGGAAGTATCTTATTTCGCCATCTATTGTGAAAGATAGTTTTGCAGGATACAACAATCTAGGTTGGAGGCTGTTTTCCTGCAATGCTTGAAATACTTCTCTCCACTCTCTCCTTGCATTGAGTGTTTGTGTTGAAAAGTCTGCTGTGATCCTGATGGGCTTCCCTTTGTAGGTGATTTTCTTCCTTTCTCTCACTGCTTTCAGTATTTCATTCTTTTGCTGTACATCTGGAACTTTGATAATTATATGTCTAGGTGTAGATATTTTTATGTCACAGCATTTTGGAGTCCAATATGCCTCATTTATCTGTATGTCTATTTCTTTTCCTGTGAAGTTTTCTGTTGTTATCTCTGACAATAGCTTTGTTATGTCTTTTACACTGTCTCCTGCTTCCTCAGTGACTCCAATCAGTCTTATATTATTTCTCTTTGAGTCATCTAGAAGCTGTTGAATTGATTTCTCATGGTCCCATGCTCTTTTCCATAGACTATACCTTTCCTGCTCGTTGGCTGCTATGCTGTCCTCTATGTCTGAGATTCGGTTCTCTGCTTCATTCATCCTACTGCACAACCTTTCATTCTCCTTCATCATTCCCTGGAGCTCTGCTTGAAGCTGTTTAAAAGGTTCCATTGCTTCTGCTATCTTGGATTCTATCATCTCGCTGATGTCTTCTTTAATGATGTCTTTCACTGTGGACAGTATCCCTGTTTTGATCTCAGAAATGAGTTCTGATTTCCATTTTACTAGATCCGCTTTAGTTACCATCTCCAAGAGTCTTGGTGTTTAAGTTTCAGTTTGCCCTATTTCCCTTTTCTCTGAATTTCCCTGTGGTGGTAATCTTTGTGTCTGGTTTTTTGTGTATTTTCTCATTTCTACTCTTTCGTTATTATTAATGCTCTTCTTTGCCTGATGACAGGGCAATGTTTGTTGCAGGTCTCTTTCTATTATCTGTGGTGCTTTGCATGTGGCACTTTCCTGGGGGGTCCTCCTTGAATCTGTAATGACCCTTGAGAGTTCTCAGTTCTGACACATCATAGGAGATATTTGAGCAGAACAATCACATCATGAGTGATACCATAATACAATAAATGCCAGTATCAGTATTAAACACAGTAAATAAGATAAAAAGCTTTGTCAAATTCTATTCTGGAGATTTTGAGCTTATGAGTTACCTCCATGTCTATATGCCAGAATTTAGAATTAATCAGCAATGTGTATACAACATACAGATCATAAATGTACCCCCTGAACCCTTTGGGGATAAGAGATCACTGGGGAATCAGGGAGGTAGGGAGACAGGAGGAGAATGAAATAGGGTTAGCAGATTTATGGTGATCACCTATACCCTAGAACCTCATATATGCCAGCGGGTAATAGAGTGCATATGTACAACAGTACCAACTGTATGCTGTAAGACCGTTGGAGACTTTGCACACCTTATAATACAGAAGAAGAAATAGGGCAGCCTAAGAATCTTTTACTTCTGGGTATTGCTTCTGACAGGAAGATAGGAGAGGGTGTGGGGACAAGAGGTGAATAGAGGGATCTAAGAGTAGATGGCAAAATAGAAGCTAGATTCCCCCACCCCTTTTTTTTTTTATCTTGCCTGGTCTCTCAGTGTGACTCTAGGAGCATGCCTCCTGTGGAGGGACACAGGAGATGGCTCTGGCTCCTCTAGGACCTGGGTCCTCACAATGCAGCTCCGGGATGGGGTTGGGGCTGGGCAGAGGCCCTCAACCCTCTGTGGTGGGGATGGTGCCCAGGGTCCATACCTGACTCCTCACTGCACAGCTCTGGGATACAGTGGGCCAGTGGGCAGCCCTCAGTCCAACGGAAATGGATGGTGCCTGGTAGCCGAGTCAGCACTGCTCTGGGATACAGTGGGCCCGTGGGCAGCCCTCAGTCTACCAGAAGTGGATGGCGCCAGGTAGCCGAGTCTGTGCCGCTCCAGGATACAGTGGGCCAGTGGGCTGCCCTCAGTCCAATGGAAATGGATGGTGCCCGATAGCTGAGTCCACGCCGCTCCGGGATACAGTGGGCCGGTGGGCGGCCCTCAGTCCACTGGAAACAGATCAAGTACATAGAACTCTTGAAGTCCCTGGGGTTGGGGAAGATTTTCTGAACAGAACTCCAATTGCATAACATATAACAGCAAGAATCAATGAATGGAATTATATTAAATTAAAAAGCTTCTGTATGTGCAAAGGGATACACCTAGAGGACACACTAATAAGTGAAATAAATAGATCACAGACAGGCAAATACCGGATCTTCTCCTTGATATGAGCAACTGTGGATGCAAATGAGCTCTAGAAAGTATGACAGTCTTTGTAGAATGGGAAATTTCCAAAGGAAAGTTGGTGTGGGGATGTAATGAGGGGAAGGAATAAATATGATTCTGAAAGAAAATAAAAGAGCATGTATATAGGGGTGGGGAGGTGTGAGTGGGTAGGGATATGGGTAAAAATGAGAATTGACTGTGTCATATATTGGTACAAATTCCCAATGTTATATGTGATTGTGAGATGTATAAATTGTACCAATAAAGAATTCTATTTTTTTAAAAAAAAGCTTCTGCACACCAACCAAGTAAAGAGACAAACTCCAGAATGGGGACAACATATTTCCAACTATCCCTTAGACAGAGAATAATATCTAGAAAGTATAAGGAACTCAAAAAAAAATTAGGTCCTCCCAAAGTAGAACAATGTAAAAATGAGCAACTGAATGAATAGAGACTTCTCATAAGAAGCACAAATGGCCAATAAATGTGAAAAAAATGTTCAACATCTAAGACAGTAGAGAAATGAAATTTAAAACAACATTCAGATCTTGTACCAGAAAGAATAGCAATAATCAAGGAATCAAGCAGTAAATACTGGCATTGGTGCAGGAGAAAAAGAATACTTCTACCTTTGTGGTGGAAATGTAAAATAGTACAGCCATTACAGAAATCAATATGGAGATCTCTCAAAACTTAATAAAAACTTAAAAAAGAAATTCAATTTAACCAAGCTATTCCTTTATAGGGATCTTTCAAAGTGGTCTAAAGATAATCACATTACAGAGTCACATACACACCAGTGTTTATTGCAGCACAATGTAGCATAGCCAAATCTTGGAAGCAGCCTATATATTCATCAACAAATAGATAAGGAAAATGTAATATTTATACATGATGAAATACTACTTGACTATAAAAGGATACATTTGAGACATTTATAGGAAAATGAATACATCTTGAAAACATGGTAAGTGAACTAAATCTGACACACAAGCTTAAACATTTTACGTTTTCTTTCTTTTGAGTAATCCGAGGTACAAATAGAGAGCAGGATGAAAGATTGGTAAAATGAAACAAAGAGGTAGATATTTTGCAAATGGAAAGGGACTAAGTCTGAGAGTGGAGGAAGGGGGGAAAGAAAAGGCTCATAAAAAGATTTAGAACATATGCCAACTACCTTCACTGAACTTAATCTTTATGTAATAACAATAATGATGATGATAAAAGGGGAAAAGAAGATCTAGAGACAGAGAAAGGGATTTAGGTAGGAAAGGGAAGAAGAATAAAAAGAATGGATGTATGTTCAATACTTGCATCCACTCCCTAAGATGGATGTAAAGAGCAAGTATCCAAACATGTACAAACAAAAGTAAATAAAATCAGTACTGGAAGAGCCCCAGGAGCATCTCCCTTATTACTCCATGGCCTCCAGTTAGTACTACCCTAGGAATCCTAAAGAGTGGACATACTCCCCCGAAGAACCCTTATCTGCTCTTGCTGATGCTACAGTTGCTGGTCCCAAACAAGCTTCAGCCAGGTAGAAGCTCCCAGGAGGAGCTGAGAGAAGTGACAGCCCTGCCCAGAGAAAGGACCAGGGGACTCACTATATCCTCGCTAGTATAGGGTGACCTCCTGGATGCTCCTTGGTCACTCAGCATCACACAGAGACTTGCCTTGTTCAGCACAAAGTGCTACCCTTAGCTATTCCCCCACATGTAGCTCTTTTTCCATAACCACTTTTTTTTCTTCCATTCAGTGACAGGGATTCAACCTGGGTCTCATGCAGCTTAGGCAACCATTCTACCATAAATTCCCATCTCTCTCCTTCTTGAACACATCTTTGGGGTCAGGAACCAAGTGGGGCAATCAATTCTGTTTCCTGTTTTCTCCTAAAGTCTCCTGGGTCCAGTCTTCTCATTCAAAAATATAGTATTTTCTCTCCTTTTAGCAATAATGAAGTTTTCTGCAATCCATATATCCTGGGCATTTGAAAGAAAATACCTTTCTGATAGTGATCATTGCACAACAGCTAGTTAAGCAACTTCAAGCAGTTCTTGTTTTCCAACACAGATTCTTCTGGCTGACTTTGGAGACTCCCTGCTCTACTCTGTACATTTCCACCCAACCTCCCAGAACCCCAATAGGAACCAGTCACCAACCCCTCTGACTTCTTTCTCTCTCTCTTCAAAACCTCTGGACTCTGTCCTGGGTATCCTTATGGATTACGCTCTACCTCTCTCCACTTATACAAGCCCTTTCCACTCATACCTAGACCTCAGAGGTCCCTGGTCCTGCCAGCCCACACTGACTGTGCTGTTACTACTGGAACAGTTAAGTTCCTATTGTAAAATGTGTTATTTTGCACCTCTTCTTCTCAACCCACCAGCCAGGGTAATTTTTAAGCACACATATACTTGGGGCTCCACCTCTGAAGATTTTTGTTCTGGAAGCTTCTGCATGATTGGGAGCTCCCTGGGTGATTCTAATGTACTGCCAAGGATGAGAAGCACTGCTTTGGAAGCGTGCTATCTAGTGATTTTTTTTTTTTTTTGAGACCAGGTCTCACTTTGTAGTTCAGGCTGGCCCTGAGCTCACTGTGTAGCCCAGGCAAGCCTCGAACTCAGCAATCCTGTCTCTGCCTCCCAAGTGCTGGGATTACAGGCATGAGCCACCATGCTGGGCACTGTGGTATGTGATATTGATTGCTGGTGGGTGTGAGTCACCACGCCCAGCATTGTATGTGGTTACCAGGGATGACTGAACTCAGGACCTTGTGCTTGCGAGGCAGGCGCCGGAACCACTGAGCTAAATCTCTGGCCCTATCTAGTGATTTTATGTAATATCTTTTATGTCTAAGTCTTGTTTCTCCAAACAGACTCAATTTATTCCATCCAGAAACTATTGTGGCAGTTTTTCCTTTCACACCAAAAAGGTTTACCTGTTGGGTATATAATAGGTGCTCAGTGACAATTTGAATGATTGATTGATTGATTCAGCATGTTCTATAGAATAATTCTTGGGATAAGGAGGAAGCCTGTAATTTGTTCCTGACTTCATGACTAGCAAGCTACTGTCTTCCTCAGATTTCTGCTCCTTCATTTGTAGAATGAGGGTGATAATTAGGTTTCCAAACTCCCAGGAGCTCAAAGGAAATAAGAAAAGCTCTTGAGCTATTTTCAGTATTTCAAAGAGCCATTGGAAATTATACATTTCATATAAATATTCAGACTGCTGACCTATCAAATAGATAATGAGGAGAAACAATTAAAAAAAACTTTTGGTAGTAAAAATATCTAAAGCCACATTTTAAATGATGGGATTTTATAAATCCATTTGCTCAATATTTATATTATATTGTAGCGGAAAGAGTAAAACATAGTAAAGAAACCAGAGTTAAGTTAACCTGGGCTCAAAACCTAAATTCACATTGTATTGTCACTTTAAGCAAGTTCTTATCCTGAACTCATTCCTTCATTTACACAACAAGAATGTTGCTATGTCCTATTGGCAATATCCTTGTAGTGAGGATGAATAAACTGATACATGAGAAACCTTTAATGCATTACCTAGCACAATGTAAATGCTCAATAAACATTAACTTTGGTTATTAGGAGTATGTTTGGAAAGAAAAACCACCTCAGAACTAATGTTAAGGGAAAAGAAAGGGTAATCCAAATCACAAGAAATATTTCCCTCAGGAAACAGCCCTAGGCAGAGGGAGGTTTGTCATAGGATCGTGGTTGAGGAGCAGCTCTCCAGCTCCAGAACTCACTGTGATGCATTTTGCAGTCAGGTGCACCCAGATCTCCTGGAGCAGCTGATAAAACACTCATTCCTTGACCCAACCACCAGATATTCTGACTCAGTAGTTTAGAAAACTGTATTTCTGCATTTCTATGAGTCTGTAGAAACACTAAGGAAATAAAAACCCAAAGCCTAACAGAGAGGCAAAAGAAATTACAATGCTGCACAGCCTTCAGGGGCCCATGTGTTGGAGCTGAAGCCAGTGCGTATGAGATCAGGTAATTTAGCAGCAAAAGGGAGAGACCAGATAGGATGGGGGGCCATGAGGGTCAGTTGGGCCATGGATACTAACGCACAGTGGAGGAGGGGACAGGAGAAGGGCTGACACACAGTACAGCTGTTCAGAGGAAGCAAGCCCTAAAGAACCTGAGGTTATGAGATATACAGGAACCCAGGCCCTGTTGACAGAGCCTGGGTGTCTGTACGATCACACAACAGCCTGTCCAAAAGATCTGAGGAGTCACAGTGAGCTCCCAGCCTTGGGGTTTTTTGTTTTGGTTTTTTGTTGTTGGTGGTGGTGGTGATGGTTTGTTTGTTTGCAAGTAGCTTTGTTTACTTTAGGCCTGACATTTATTTTTATGTTACTGTCAACTCAAGTAGTGGCTCTTACCGATTACTGATTGTAGTTCAGGGTGCTGAGGATGCTAATGGTGGTATGGTGGTGGCACTAGCACTTACTACAGTTGCATCTAATATCGACATTTATAAAAGTGGCAGCATGACTAGGAATTTAGTTCAGTGGTGTCACATGCCTCCCTTGCAAGCTCAAGGTCCTGAGTTCAATCCCCAGTACAAGAAAAAAATAATAATAAAAGGGCAACTGACCCAGTAAAAGGAAGTTGCCATTTTCATCAGAACACACTTATGTTCCCTGGAGTTTTTTTTTCTTTCTTATTTTCCTTTTCTTTTCAATCTCTTGTTAAGGTAAAGTCTCCCCTGATGGTTGAATGCTGGATTCACAGGCAGGACAAATGTTTGATGGTTTGGATGATGGTGGTATTTGTGACAGAAATCTAGTTTGCCTCGCCTAAAACTTATTTTTATGATCACTGTATGTCTTGGTGGTATTAAGAGACAATTCTTAGCCCAATAATTTATCCCCTCTTCTGGCCTTTAAAGTTCCTATATTTCTGTATTCACTTTGGCATATACTTTTCTGAGTCATGCTTGTAAAGAAAATGTCCAAGAACTGAAATGCAAAGAGAGCATTATGACTTATAAACCCCTTAACCTTAGTTCTTAACTGAAGCTGTATCCAACTTAATAATTTCAAAGCTCAACAAAGAAAATCAGGGATAAGTGTTACTACTTCTCTAGCCAGAATCCACCTAGCTAAAATGAAGCTATTCCTGGTTAATGTCCAGATTAGTCAGATGGACAGTGCTCTGGATCCTGCAAATGGTAATACAAATGTTGAAGGGGGTATTTGGTTGCGATGAATGTCTTCTCAGCCCCTTGTTTGCACTTTAATCTGTATACACAACCTCTGCTTCCACAGCTCAGTGCCTGTTCATTTCTCAGGATGAAGAGTTGCTCATTTGCTCCCCAGAGCCCGGCTTTCACCAGGTGAGGCCACTATGTTGAGAAGGCTAGCTTTCAAGGGTAGTCATCGGAGTCCTTGTGCTCCTCTCATTCTTCCAAACCCATACGTGAGAATCAGGACAATCAGGACATTCCCTATTAGGAAGAACCTTTTTGGCTCCCTTGTGGTCTTAAGCCTAAGCCACATGCTCCAATTCAATTTAACCAAAGACACCTTGCAAGAGGCCAGTAGGGCACTATGTAACGGAGAGCTTGCTCAGACTTTTTTTTTTTTTTTTTTTTTTGAGACAGGGTCTCACTTTGTAGTTCAGGCTGGCACTGAGCTCACTATGTAGTCCAGGCAAGCCTCAAACTCAACAATCCACCTGTCTCTGCCTCCCGAGTGCTAGGATTACAGGCGTGAGCCCGGCACTGTGGTATGTGGTATTGATTGCTGGTGGGCGTGAGTCTCCATGCCCAGCATTGTATGTGGTTACCAGGAATCGAACTCAGGACCTTACACTTGTGAGGCAGGCACCGGAACCACTGAGCTAACCCTCTGGCCCTTGTTCAGATATTATTAATCTGGTTAGTATTCCCCATTGGCTACTGATCTTTGTAGATAAAATTTTCTCAGAAACAGGAGGGAGTCTTACTATTCAGATACCAATTTCTCACTCTTCAATCTTTATTAGAATTTTCCCACAGTGGTTGACTATTCACTAAAAATCACTTTGTGACCATTTGATCCCATATGGTTCTCTCATCTGTTCTGTGTACAATCCACATTTTATATTATAAGAAAAATGGGACTGATAGTAAGGGTACTCCATTTCCATTTGAGAATGTTACCTGTAATCAGATATATTATCCCCAAATAATTTGGCAAAATTTGGTTTTAGACTTTGAAGATCTGGTATTCTCCAAAAACTTCATATATGGGTTCACTATCCTTGCCAACTTAAAAATCAAGTACGCCCCACCACTAAAAAATTGACAAAAAAAATAGTCTTAGATGTGATATACTGCACCCAACTCAGGAATTCTTCTATCTATATATCCTTGATAGTTGGGAGTAATAATTATCTACCCATACTACCATACCAGAAATACAGAGAAAATGCTAATAGGATTTGTAAATTCATATTTCATAAGTAAATACTCTGAAGAAAATTAGAAAATGTGAAGCTGAAAAAATTGTCTCATAAGAACATGACTACTTGTTACTAGATACGTTTAGACATATACAAAGTAGTACTTTATGAATGTCATGAGAAAAAATATCTTAGTGCCTGATTGTAGAAATATAAAACGGAATAAAACTAGTATTCCTATAAATTACCTTAAATTTTAGCACCATTGAAATTGTGAGTGGCACTTCTGCCTCTCAAACTAAGATGCCATAGTTTCTCAGTATTTACTTGAAGATTTTCCAGTCATTAGCCAAAGTAGGTCTCTCTTAGTATCAGTCTCTTGTTTTGCTTCTTTTTGTTTTATCCAATAGTTTCTTTCCAGTTGATAAGCCTTTATTTGCTTGAAAATCAGTTATTAAGTTATTCTTTGTCTTTCTTTCCTCTAATATCTCCAATATAGATTCTGTCAACTATAAACTTGCATTAGTCCTTTAAATTGCACTCCTGTGTAACCCATTTATGCCAAAGTTCTACACCTAAACCAGTCCAAATAGATGGAAATCCTTGCTTTCTGAAAGATCTTCCATCAAACCCCACCATTTTCTGGTGGCAACACACCAGGGATTAATAATTCTCAGTACCAAAAATCATACTATTTCTTTGCTCTAGTTAAACTTCTCTCTAGTTATACTCTCTCCTCTAGTAAAAACTCCTCTTCTCTTATACCTCTCCTATAATATGCTCTCTGCTCATGCCCTAGTTAAAGCTCCTCCCATCCTAAAAGTGGAATGACTGAGCACTGTCCTCTGTAAAAATAATCCTTCATGCATTGTCTATATTCTTTTTATTTTCTAAAGTATTACCCTCAAAGTATTGTTTTCTGTAAGACAGAGTCTCACACTAAATCCCACCAAGGGAGAAGGCCTGAACAGCTTGTGTGACCCCAGCAATTATTTTAATACTATAAGTGATCTTGGTTAATTCATGGCCCTTTTTCACTCATTTTCATGCCCACAGTTCCCCAACACCCCGACTGTCATCTTGATACCAGTCTTCTCTGCCCAGTGTGTTTTTAGCAGGTTAAACTATTGTGTGTTCCATGAACCCCATTTCCCTCCTACCCACTAGTTTTGCCAAAGTGAGTGACCTTTTTTCCTGGAGAGCTAGCACTGAATCCTACTCACATCTATGTTCCTAAGTCCTATGCCAATAAAGAGGAATTATTTCACATTTGCTTTGGTTGAAAAGAAAAGTGAATAGACAGACCAGAGAATCAGAAGCACTGGAATATAACCACTAATTAATCGGAAATGCCTAAAGGACACCAGTTGATTGTATTCAGACCAATCAGGTAATTATATTTAATGGGTACCAAGGTTGAGCTCTTACAGACTGTTTTATTTCAGATATGTCCTCCAGCCCTTCAGCATACACCCTCTGTATGAAGTCACTGAGCTAGAGAAAGGATTAGGAGAATTAGTGAAAGACTGTGAAGTCTTCATCCTTTATTGTTGCCTTGGTCCTGCTCTCCTCTCAAGTGCCTTCTCTGCGCTGAGGCCCCAGAATGCACTTTTTGGTACTCTTCGGTATCAGCGCACCAACACTGAGAAACCTTGTCCTAAAACCTTCCTCCTCTTTTCCTGTGAAGTGAAGGATGCACACACACACACACACACACACACACACACACACACGTGGGTGTGGGTGTGTAAGGCATGCGTACTCTGGCTCCCATGTGCCACCTGCTGGTTGCCCACAACACTGCTTCTAAAGTGCTCAAGAGTGCCAGGTATAGCTAGGGAAGGAAGGAAGGAGGAGGCCCTCCAGCAAAGCAGGAAAGGACTTAGCAGTCTTGCTCCTCCTTACTGCATGCCAGCAGTGGAGATGAGGAAACTGAGGCAGTGGAATAGGAGCTTTCCCCTAGACCTACAACCTATGTTTAAAAACTCTTAATCCTTCCCAAACCATTCTTTAGCTGTGCTGTAGCCCAGAAATCCACAAATCTTTAAAGGAGAGAACACAAGAAAAGTTTCTCCATCCATGGAGTAATAAATATATGACAGATAATCCATATAAAGAAAGGACAGATTGTTTCAGTGTTTGATAAACCTATACCAGTCTCTCCAGAATAAAACAACAAAATGAGGGAAGAAGAAAAAGAGAAGGGAAGCTTTCACCAAAAATATTAGTTAGCCAGACTTGATGGCTCAAACCTGTAATCCTAGCACTCAGGAGGCAGAGGCAGGAGGATTGCTGTGAGTTTGAGGCTTGCCTGGGCTACATAGTGAGCTCAGGGCCAGCCTGAACTACAAAGTGAGACCCTGTCTCAAAATTTAAAAAAAAAAACTGGTTAAATATTTCTAAATACTTTCTAATTAAAATTTCTCAAGTTTTTATTTATTCAGACTGCTTGTCTTTATGGAATTTTATATGAACACAATAAACTATTAAAATCATTTACTACAATTTTATTAAAAAGTCAGTGCAGGGCCAAGGATTTAACTCAGTGGTGCTGTGCCTACCTCACAAGCACAAGGTCCTGAGTTTGATCCCTGGTACCAGAAAACTAATTAAAAGTAGGTACAATCACCAAGATGCAAAGTGGCCATCTTCAGGAAGCAGTAACAATGGTCCAGTCAGCTTCCTTAGAGGCCTCCTGAGTTGGTTCTGCCCTCAGCTACTCTGGATCTGGTCCTGACATCCAGCATGAATGATTCTGCGGAGAGTATTCTCATATCTCCTTGTACAGATTCTTAATCTTGATCATTCTTAAGAACATTTCTAAATTTCTAGAGACATGTGCTTTGCATTCTGTTTTAAGAAGTAGTTATTTCTTGCACACTGTGATATCTGCCAAACATTGTTTTTATGTAAAATAATTACCCTCTCAAACCTCTCTGCTCTCTTTTGTCAAGCCTCAGGCTCAGAGATTCGTATTGGGGAGCCATGTCAAAGAATGATGAAAGAGTGGGTTTCATTTGTTCCTCAAAGGCCAGAGGAGCTCTGAGGAAAACAATCGCTCCTGCCCTCTTCGGGCCTAAGCCTCCTTCAAATCCCACCTGCTTATTTTAAACACAAGTCTGAGTAAATCTAAAACCACAGCCCTCAGGCAGAAGCCTTATAAGCACTGAATTGAAAAATTTGAAGAGGAAATGAAGATTTCAACTTTTTTGACACAGTATTTGGTCTTCTAGTTTATCACAAGAGCAAGACAGTGTCCTTGGTACCTAAATTTCTCTATATTTGGCTATACAAATACTGGAGTTGAAATTAATATTGCATAATTGTTAATATTGCACAATGATAGTATTTCCTGACTGATGATTATTTCCTACACACTAACAATGAGTTATCTCTCATCTAGTACTCATAAAACTAGGCATCTTAGAGGAGTCTTCAAGAAAAGAGGGAAAATTAACTTCAGAATCTTGGTACTCAAAGGGGGCCCTTTACAACACATATCCTAAATTTTCCACTTTCAGATGGAGACCTGAAGGTCCTTGGTGTGGAGAGCAGACATCCTTATAAATAGCGAGTGGCCAAAGTTATAGTCTCCATTATGTAAGTTGCCCCCACATAACCCCTAACCAACCAATGCTGAGAAGGAGCACCCTAGATAAGGAATCTTCTGGATATGTATTCTAAAATTCAAATGGACCTCTATCTTTTCTACATAAATTCAGGTGTCACATGGATTTAAATACTTGGCAAAAGGCTGGCCTCTTATCTAATTTTAGTACTTCATACTGATTGACTTCTCTTTTAATGATATGACTTTGCTACCTTTTAAGTTTTTTATTATTTTATTTGTACATGTTTGAAGTACATGACACTTAACATTCATTTTAGGGAGCAAGTATATTTACTTTGTGTACCTTGATGTTTTTTATCTTCCCCCTGCCATCTACCTCCCTCTTGTTGTCTCTAGATCTCATTTTCATTATTGTTGTTATTATTCTTGTAGTTCATGTTTCCAACATATAATATTCCATTCATTGTAGGTATTTGGTTCCTGACACATCTTAAGTCTTTTTACACTTTATTCTTTCCCCCTTCTTATACCTTAAGTCACTTCCATTTATAAAATGATATATCCTTTTATCAGTCTTTTATTTTGCTCTTCATTTGTACTTTTTATATGATTTTGCAAGAAATCGACTTTGTACAAGTCAATGACCAGATAGCTCTATATAAAAGATTTCATCTGATTTTATTACTAAAGTGAAAGTAACGATATGGTATTTTTGTTTCTGATTTATTTCACTTAAAATTATGCTTTCCTGCCAGGCGTGGTGGCTCACGCCTGCAATCCCAGCACTCGGGAGGCAGAGACAGGAGGATTGCTGAGTTCAAGGCTTGCCTGGACTACATAGTGAGCTCAGAGCCAGCTTGAACTACAAAGCGAGACCCTGTCTCAAAAAAAAAAAAAGATTATGCTTTCTAAGTAATCCATTTTCCTACAATATCTTGAACTTATCCATCTTTATAGCTGAGTAGTATCCCTTATGTATAGGTACATTTCCTTTATCCATTTATCTATCATGTACATATAGGCTGCTTCCAAAATTTAGCTATTGTGAACTGTGCTGCTATAAAAATTAATATGTATCATTATCTTTGAATACAGTTGTGTCCAGAAAGTCATCCTTTATCTTACTCCTCAAGGACCAGAAAAGGTTCAGAGAAGCCTGAAAGAAACTTGTATGGTCTGGTCTGTGAGCTCTCTGGGTGGCCCTTGAAGAGGAATAATGACCCCAGTGCATTATCTGCCAGATACTCTTTGGGGTACTTTACACTAGTGCTCTCCTCTCAGACAGATACTGACTAGACCAGGTTTCTCTCATGATGCTTCCAGTGAGCCTGAGACAAGTAGAGTTAACTTGCGCAAAGGACCTGGTTGGTAGTTTGTAGAACAGGCAATGGGGATCAGCTCCTCGTGACCTCAACAACTGGGATTATTTCCCACCTGAGATGCCTCTCAATGTGCGTGCTATGTAGACAGTTCTCCAAAGGTACCAAAGTTATAAGCAGAGATGAATGACCAAAAAAGAAAAAATGCAGCCACTATAAGGACAGCAATTCGTAAGAGTTTATCTTAATGACAGCACCTCTATAGTGCTACCTCTGTCCTTGAGATATACCCTCCATAGACAGTATTTACAGAAAATCTCTGTACAGACCACTGACTTGACAACTCCATGTAACAGGTCTCATCTGAGTTTAGCATCATAAGGTTAATAGGTTAATTCACATAAGGTTAAGTAACTTGCTCCAAATCACAGGCCAAACCACAACTTGAACCCACATCATTCAACTTCATAATTTATGTTTAATGACCATATTCTTCACCACTATTCTTCACTGACTTTCAGTGAAAGAGCAGGAGAAAGGGTTGAGAGGAGGAAGGAGGAAGAAAAAGAAAAAAAAAAACAGCATGCATTCCTAGCTGAAAACTGCCACCCATAGACAGCCAACCTCAGTGTTCTGCGGTTTTTCTAATTCCATTCTAGTTCCTGTTTCCTTTATCTGTGTGGGTAGTAATAGCTTGAAGCATTGGTATTAATAAAACAGGTTCCCATCCCCTAAGCAATTTTAAAGACTAGGATGAATTCTACCTAAGCAAAAGTAGGTTGTGCATTTTGAATCAGAAATGAATACATGCAACTGGGTTGGGCTTATAATCAGAAAAGAGAAGGAGCAGCTTTAAGAAGATGTACCTTTGGGTTGGAGATTTAGCTCAGTGTTTCCCGTGCCTGCCTAGCAAGTACAAGGCCCTTGGATTGATCCCTGGTAAGCACATATAACAATACTGGATGTGGTGACTCACCCCACCAGCAATCAGTACCACATCCCACAGTGCCAGGCATGGTGGCTCATGCCTGTAATCCCAGAACTCAGGAGGCAGAGGCAGAAAGATTACTGAGTTTGAGGCTTGCCTATGCTACATAGTGAGCTCAGGTCCAGCCTGAACTAAAAAGGGAGACCCTGTCTCAAAAAAAAAAAAAAAGTTGCACTTTTTCCCCTCACACAAAAAAAAAAAGTTGCACATTTTCCCTCAGATCCGTCTCCTTACCATGTGACATCACTAACTCTCTTTGGAAAAGATGCAGACACTGGAGTTAGACGGACCAAGGACTAGATCCTAGCTCTACTTCTGGCCAGCTGTGTTATCTAGGCCAGTTCCTTCCTCTCTCTGAGCTTTGTTTCCTTGCATGGAGGGCTTGGCACTATACACAGCACCTGATAAGGGATCAGACACATGCTTGTCAGAAGATCAAAACAGAAGTGTGTTTCCGGGAGTATCCAGATTCCTTGAACTCCAGTGGGTCTCCTGGTACTGTCTCCAGATCTTACACTAGCACTACACCTATCTCTGCCACTCAGGTGGCCTTTCAGAGCCCATCCAATGGGAAAACACTCTGGCTCAGGGCAATCAATCCTGCGAGCCACCAAGAGGTGCCATTCTCCAACGCGAGCTTTGCTGGGCCCCTGCTACCCACTCTCCCCAGTTCTTGCTGCTGAGTAGGAAAATTCATTTCTCAGTCCCTAGTCAGGCAGTCTGCAGGGAGAGGGATAGGTTGAGACGGAAAAGGTGACAGCTCTGGTCTCAAGGATGACTGGCTTCAGATCCCCCAGAGGTTCAACAGACTTTAGATTTATAGGCCCATAACAGCAGGAAACTGCCTTCTGGCTGAGCCCAGTGCTGCCTCAGGGCCCAGGAGGCTCCTGCCTGATGCTGTTTGTGAGCTTCTTTAGTTCTCTAATGCCATGTTCCCTAAATCTGTGGTATTAGAGTGATGAGAAAGGGCGGAGGAGGGTGATTCATGCCCCAGTTACCCTGACAATGAAGTTCATGGAAATCAAATTTCTCCTAAGCATGCCAGCAACATCCTGGCTGCTGCCTGCCTCGGTTGGAGGGCTGAGCTTGTTTGGTTTCTACAGTTTTTCTTTTTAATGTCATTATTTTTATTATTTTGCCTAATGTTTTTATAATGTGCTTACTGTGGAGGTTGCTATGAGCATGCCAGCTCTCTGGGGACAGGTTGGGCCACACTAGTGAACCCCAGAGACTGTTGTTTTGCACCTCCCCTCAGCCACCACCTCAGGAGGCAGAGTTTCACCCTTCCCCTTCCCCAGTCCTCTTCTGACAAGGAACATCAAACATAAGAGCACTAACTCTTTCAGTTCCCCTGAGATCAAATCTCCAGTTAAGAAATCCAACCACTCTCCCCTTCGATCCACCTGTGATTCTCCCAGTCAAACTGCTCTGCTTGTTTCCATCATTCCTTTTATTTCTTTGTTTTTGTTTGTTTATCCATTTTCATGGTACTGGGGTTTGAACCTAGGACCACATCCCCAGTCCTTTTTGTTTTTTTATTTTGAGACAGTGTCTTACTAAGTCACTAAAGTTTCTCAAGCAAAGCTTGAACTCGTGATCCTCCTGTCTCAGTTTCCCAGAGTGCTGGGGTTTTAGGGGTATTCTATCACAGCAGGCCACCATCCTTTTTATACTATAGTGTTATTTTGTTATTATTATGATGTTACATTATTATGGCTTGTTACTTTAGAAATTCTGAAGAAAATTTTTTATAATTTTCAGTCAACTGATCCATCAATCAGTAAGTGACATTTTTTTATTCTTATTTTAAATGTGATAGATGCTCGGATTCCTACAAATGGGCACACCTCTATTTGCACACCCTCAGTTGTAATCATTTTGGGGAGACATTTTGGGGGCCTGTAATCTTCGGAAAGCACTCAGCAGTTTCTGTTAGACCTGGACAAACATGGGTCTCTTTCTCCCACTCTAGATGCTTTTGAAGCAGATTGTTGTTTATCCCAAGCGCAAGATCTCAAGTTTCTCATTACATGTTTTCCTGTTGGTTTTGGCTTTTTTTGTTCCAATTGTCAAGATCTTTTGAAGATCTGCTCCTCTTATCCAGCCTATTAACCACCATGCTCAGCTTGATGCCAGCTGCAAATCTGATCAGCAGATCTTTTATGTCTTGATCTAAGTCCCTGATAAAAATGTTCAACAGGCCAGAGCCAAGGACACAGTCTTTTACTTGCCCACTTTAGATAAATAAAGATAAATGTTTGTATTTGTCTTTCAGCCTGCTCTTTTTATTGCACAAAAGTCTCTTAATAAACAAAGAGGTTTGTATTGGGCAAGTCAATAGCCATCACCATTAGCTGACTTAGTGATGGTAACAGTGAACACTAATCACAATTCCACTTGAGTCAATCCAGAGCGCAGCAACTTTAGTCAGAGCTATGAAGCACATGGCTCTGTCCACATCTGCTCTGAGGCAACCAGATGGAAGGATGAGTTAGGCTGGAAGGAGATAAGCAGGCATTGGGGCAGGAGTGAGAGAGGAGGGAGCAGACGCGTGAAGACAAGCAGGGGAGGGGTTCGAAAACTAGCCTTCCAAATCAATCTCCATGATTGTGTAGTTAATGTGCAAACAGCTAGCAACAGCTGCTGATGGCGCCCATCCGTGACAGCACAACTGTCTGACAAATACTTCCCGTCACACACAGAGAACTGTGTCCCCTGCTTTTCGGTTAATGGACTTTGACGCGCCTACTCAAATCACTTCTTCACAGCCTTTACAAGTCTTTGTCACAGATGTGTGGGAATATTTTCTCCTTCGTGTGGCTGTTTCATGGGCTATAACTGAGCAAGTGACCTATGCTGCCCTTGTCCTCTCCCAGACTGCTGCACAGACTTCCAGAAGCTGGCACGCCCCTGGCTCGTGTATCTCCTTATATTAAAGAAGGGGAATTCACCCAAGTGATAAAGGACACAAATTTAAGAGCAATCCTCACTGAGGGCATGTGGCATAACTTGAAGCAACATTTAACTCTTTCTGTGCCTTGGTTTCACTACCTAAAAGGGGAACTGCACACCTGCAGAATTTCTGTAAGACTACATAAAACAGCATGTAGCAGAGAGCTAGGTGTTAACTATGAGCTGAGTCAGAGTCTATACCTCCAGAAGACGTGGGCATGACATTCAAACCTCTGCCTTTGACCATTTGTAAACATGGGTTGGGTTCACAGGTGAATTTTGCAAGCCTCAGTATGTTTTCATTTCTCTTCTGGGCTGCCTAAAAGTATTTTGAGGACCTTTTTCATGATTCTCACATTTGCACTGATTATTTCATCCAACATTTGCTGATTGTCAGCTTTGTGCCATTCTGGGCTAGGACACAGGCGTTCAAAGATGATTGAATCAAGATCCTACACTCCAGCAGCTCATAGTCATGCAAGTGTTCATCACCTACAATAACAAAACCCTCAGGACACACACACATATACAAACACAAACACACACCAACAGCTGCAATAATAGCAGCAAAAATCTACACTGCAGACCCTTACTATCTGCAATGTATTCTGCTATTTTCTATTTTATTTGTTAAATTGACTTCTCTATCCACTAATAATAAGATATTAATTCATAGTTTTAAAAACCACTCCACAATTGGAGAGGCCTACTATCAACAGTTATTAGATACAATGGGAATGCTAAACAAAAAGCTTCCGGGCATGCCTATGAAAGTCACAAGAACCAACAATTACATTTTAAGGGCAGTTAGGTCTGCATGGGGCTTTAGGTGTTTCAGGAAGAGGAACGACATGAACAAATGAATAGAACAATGAAAGCAGGGATGTTCACTGATCTCTAAGAAGTTTGCCATATATATAACACCAGGGAACTAGGAGGAAAAGGGAGATATGAGGCTTTGTACTTTTTTTGGGGGGGAGGGGGATTACAGGCATGAGCTACCACGCCCGGCACTGTGGTATATGGTATTGATTGCTCGTGGGCGTGAGTCTCCACGCCCAGCATTGTATGTGGTTTCCGGGGATCAAACTCAGGACCTTGCACTTGCGAGGCAGGCACTGGAACCACTGAGCTAACCCACTGGCCCTGTACTTTTTTTTTTAAAGTAAAGTTTGAGAAACCACAATACTCCAGGGGGAAAATTTTTGCTGTCGAGCAGGAAATACAAGCCAACACAGAATCTAGGCACTGGGAAATGAGATTTCAGAGAAATGTGGGGTTTCTTTTAAGCCAATAGACCATAAAGTATCTCTAGTCAGTTTTTTTTTTTTTTTTTTTTTTTTTTGAGACAGGGTCTCGCTTTGTAGTTCAGGCTGGCCCTCAGCTCACTATGGAGCCCAGGCAAGCCGCCGCGAACTCAGCAATCCTCCTGTCTCTGCCTCCCGAGTGCTGGGATTACAGGCGAGAGCCACCACACCCGGCATTGTGGTATGCGCTGTTGATTGTTGGTAGGCGTGAGTCTCCACGCCCAGCATTATATGTGGTTACCGGGGATCGAACTCAGGACGTTGCGCTTGCGAGGCAGGCGCCGGAACCACTGAGCTAACCCTCCGGCCCTCTAGTCAGTTTTTAAAAAGTAAAAGTCCCTTGAGTATGACCTACTGTGGGCAGCAACTGAGTATGTGGATTTGGTACATCCAGGCCGGGTTGGGGGGGGGGGGTTGTTTTCTACTAAGTACTGGAGCATGTACCTCAGGGTTGTGCTGCATGGACATCTTTTAGCACTGATCTTGTCTGTATCACTGGCAGCAAACTCAGCAGCACAGCAGGTCTAACAGGGCCCAGATCATAAAGGGCTCTGCAGCCTTCCAGAGAACTGGGTTTGTACTACAGAAGGGCAGTGAAAGATTTAAAGCAAAAGAGTGCTCCCAAATGCACAGGAGCAAAGTGGCAAAAGGACCAGAAAGAAGGGCTGACTGGCAAAAAGCAAATTAAATAAGCAACTAATGTTAATAGTTCATGACATGGTGATGGTAGCCTGGAAGAGAACAGAATTGATGAGCATGAAAACAAACGATTAGGAAATAGGAAGTTGAGGGATCAACGTGACCCACAGAATAGATGGAAGAGATGGGAGTGGTGCCAAGATAATGCATCAGGTTACTAATGAGGGTTATTAGGAATATTTGAGCTGATTTACAGTGTTTTGAGAGAGAACAAAATAGACCAATCAGTACCAAGACACTGTCAGTGTACCCAGATTGGTCTCCCATGCATTACTATGACCAGAACAATTTCCCACCTATAAGAGCCATACACCCATGAATCATAGACCTACTTCCTCTCATGAACACCAAGTAACATGGCCAGGATCAGCACAAAGTGAAAAGACAGAAATCTAACTTGCTGGTATGCATGAGGTTGGCCCTGCCGTCTAGAAAACAGTTCCTGAAGATATAAGTTGTAGCACAGATTCTTGGGTTGCCAAACAATTTTCTATTTGGACATAGAATTAGATGCATAGGAAAATATCAGCGAGAAATATAAGGAAATATTTGTCAACTTTGCCTCCAGAAACACTCATTGTCAGTCTCTGGGGTTGCAGAAAAGACTTAGATGTACAGTGTCTGGAGACTGAAACAGTTTCTTCCCAGACCAAGAGCTAAAAGATGGTATCTGCAAAATATAGAACAAAAACAAGTTTAAAGGCTAGGAATTTAACTCAGTGGTTCTGGAGCCTGTCTCTCAAGTGCAAGGTCACGAGTTTGATCTCCAGTAGCAAAAATAAAAAGGTAAGTCTAATCCTCAGTACCTGTGAACAAGATCATATTTAGATATAGGGTCTTTGCAAGATATAGTTTGGGTGAAGAGATATGAGACCTTCTCAGATCTAGGAGTTTCCCTAAATTCAATGGCTGATGCTCTTGTAAGAGAAGGAGAAGGGAAATTTGACATAGACAAGAGATCTAGAGAGAGACAGTGGCAATAAGAAGATGAAGGCAGAGATAAATCACACAGCTGTAGGATGAGGAACACATATTGGTTGTGAGACACCATCAAAAAAGATTGAATGGATTCTTCTAACTTCCAGAAGGAATCAATCTTGGATCTCTTGCCTCCAGAAATGTGGAATCATACATTTCTGTTTAAAGTCACAGATTTTGCAACAATTTTTATACCAACTCCAGCAAATTGAAGTAGCATCACATTTAACTTCTTTCAGTGTATTTAGGTAAAAGAAGCCTGGTGGCCCTCCCAAAATGATTATTAGTCTCTAGGAGTTTGCCCCTTCTCTCTAGTCATTTCCCTTGCAGGACATACTCTCCCTGGTCTCCAAATTTCTTTGCTCTTTCCACAGCAGTATCTTTTCTTTCCAGCTCAAATGGTACAATGAGCTCAGGGTGAAAGACAGTTAAGTAGGTATTTATTAGTCCTTGGGTATACTGGATACTAATAGTACCTTTTAGATCCCAAGCATTATAAAAAGCAAGAAAAGCATGATTTTCTTTGGCATTTGCTCATGGTTTCTCAGCCTCTGTTTCTTCATCCCTCCTTGACCAATGGACTCAGGAATACACAAAATATGTTATCAAACTTAAACTTCTGTCTGCATGATCCGCAGTTCAGATGCCATCCTAATGTTCCTTCTTTGCAAAGGTTCACTGGGAAGAAAACCATGGCTTGAAGCCCTTAGTACCCTCTCTTTTTTTTGCACTGTCCAGGGCAATATTGTATTCCAAGGCAGTTATTCTTAGATTTCAGAAAACAACAAAAAATAGTTTCTCCTCAAGAAAAGATTGGAGACCTTGTCTCTATGCTAAGGCTTGCCCTGTACCTAAAGATCATATTAAAAATTGATAACAAGCTCATTTCTGCCTGAAAACCTCATAGGACAAAGAGCAATTATTTCTCCATATTGGCCAGATTCATTAACTGATCCTGTAGCATGACACTGAGTTTAGGTGAGCCTTAAAGTTAAAACATGTCATTCTTCTTAGAAATTCAAAATATGAATAAAAAGATTTAGCCAAAACCTGTATGCTCCTGGCATAGTCATTTAACCTCTTTTTGGCCCAGTATGTTTATTTATGCATTAAAGATTATGGTGAAAGGATATCTATGAATTAATTAATAATCAAAAGGGACTTTAAAAGTACCATGTAAATGATACTCACTATTGTCGGGCCCATGGGAGTCAGAGACAAACCAAGGAGCCAACTCCAAATTGAGAATATAATTCAGAAGCAAATGTAAGCACTCAAGAATGTACAAAAACTATAGTACTGGCCACTCTGCTCTGGTCTCCTTTTTCTAATCCAGGTCGAGAGGTAAGAAACTGTCCAAATGTAGATTCAGTCTTAAACACATGTGGGTCCAGATGCTCTCTAAGTGGTTACACTTCTGCAAACACTTGCACATTAAAACAAAATCGAAAGACCAAAGCAAACTGGAACTGGAGAAGAGCAGGTGCATAAAACAAATGCTGACAGCATATATGTGAATACAAACAATTCATTGTGCTCATGTAAGTCATATATATATACATATATATATATACACACATATACATATATATATATATATATATATATATTGCAAAAAGAAAATCTCTTGAACCCACCTAATTTTATTATACTCATTAGAGAAAGAAAAACCTTTCTCAAACCTTTAGCCTATGGGTGGGAGTCCTCCAGGGTAAGTAGCTTAGCTTTCTGTTTTCTGTTCCTCAATGAATGGACCCTTGGATTTACAGCAGCTGGAACAACCACTGATCCTTATAAGTACAAGGAAAATATGGTGTTAATGCATCTGTTTTACAAAGTTAATTCACATTAAGCCTTTGAAAAGTATATAATTGTTGTAAAAGAATAACAAACTATATAGTAATAACAACAAATTTTTTTTTTTATAATTTAAACAACTTCTGGCTTCAGTCAGTACAGAGGAATGGTTTTGCAGATTGAAAAACAGCTTTCTGTGTGCAGGCAGCTTCTGCTGTCCTGCTGAATGGCACTTTAAAGCTTCTGGTATCTGGTGGTCTCAGGAGAAAGCAAGGTTTTCTAGACTTGCAGTTCCTCTTTTACAAATTGCCATGATCTAAGGTAAGGAAGAGTGATCATAGAGTCAAGGATTGCATGCTGTGTTTGAGACCATGAGACAAAAATGTACCAGAGAACCCTTCAATCTTCCAAAATTTTTTAAAATGAGAACAAACGTTTGATCTTTATGCATTTGTTGTTAATAGTTCTCATCAAACTGAATAAGCAATTATGGCCAAAGAGTCATTCAGGACTGTCTAGGATAATAACGGTCCTGTAGGAATGCAAACCATTGAGCCGCCCTAGTCCATGAATGCTGTCACACACAGTTGCTGTCACCACAGCTGCTCTCTCTACATCTATACTATTATTTAGATCCTGACAGTGTTATTGTTCAAAAATTTGGTGAACTGCATGTATAAATGTGTATTTTGAAAAAATAGTCTGAGCAAAATGGCAGCCTGTCCAAGTGGTCTTTGGACATGAGGATTCAGCTGTATGTAGTTGACCTTCAAAGGATCTTGTTGGGTACGAGAGATGGTTTGTAGGATTCTGTTTCCTTGACAAAAAAAAAAAAGATAGATATGCCAAGCCTGTAATAAAAATTCCCTTTTATATTCTTTCCTAATCTCTATAAGCTCCTGAATGGCAAGAGAAGTGGGAATATTTTAATCTCCTGAAAAGTTAGAATAATTAAGAAAATGTCAACAGAAAGGAAAGAAAGCTTTTAAATCTTGCACACATTTTTATACAGTCTGAAAGAAAAATATCCAAAACATTAAATTCTTTATGGAGGCCATCCCAGAAAATTCTAGATCCTAAATTTGTTCCAAATCCTTCATATCTTTAAGAATAATTTCCTTTTCCCCTATCCTCCCTTGATCATTTGAGAAATCCCATTCTCTATTCATAGGCTCTATGTCCTCTGCATTGGAACTCTTCCTAGTTCTGAAATATTCCAACTCAAATGAGATCAGAGGCCTCTATGAGAGTAAACCACAGAGGCATTTGGTACTCCAAGTGTGCATGTCACAGTGTGCATGGCTTTGATGCTCTTAATTCATGACTTTATTTTGTTCTACAAAAACTGAAGACATACCATCTCAGAAATCCTAACACTAGACCAATGGTGAAAAAAGAAATGTTTTCCTAACTCAATCTTATTCAAAAAAGATAGATCCATCCTATTAGTGAGAGCAGTACTGTTTTCCTTTATTCTTCCTTGCCTATCCTCTACTCCCATATACATCACTTACAAATTGTGTCCCATTGAGCTTTCCTGGGATCAGAAAGAGCCAGGTATCTCTTTAAAGTACTGCTGGATGTTTCATTTATTTATTCATTCCTTCACCAGATATTGATATACTGCCTATAGGCACTTTATTCTGTATTTTTAAGGTGAATAAAACTCCACAGAGCTCTTTGCCATTATATAGAGTACGATTTATTGGAAGGAGAAAAATACAATCTTTATCTTTTCTTTTTCAAGCACATCCCTTTCTCGACCCTCTAAGCAGGAAAGGGGAGAGATCTCTCTTCCAGTAACACTTGTTAAAACCTGCATATGCTGTACTACCTAAATGAGTTATCATTCTGTCAGTGACTCAGACCAGGCTACCATTTATTCCAAGTAGTTTTGGAACAAAATTACTGTAACATGAGGCAATGAAACAGATGACCCCAGGAGAGCTTTCAAATTGTGCTGAACTCATAATCAAATAATCATAGTGAAAGCTCAGAGCTTAGAGATTATATGCCTCCCCTGCCACTAACATACATACACAGACATAGCCACTTCACAGATGATGATACTGAAGACGAATATTTGATATGTGTAAAGAGAACAGTAGGGGAGGAGAAGACCAACTCAACTGCTTGCCAGTCCTAGGCTCTCTCTGCCACATTCCATCACTTTGCACAAAGAAAATCTGGCTTCTGGGACCTGCCTCCTCACTGTTCTGCTCCAGTGGCCAGTCACTTAGGCCAATGTGGGAATGATTTATATCCTCTGTGTTGGCTTCTTTCTAAACTGCTCATGCTCAGAAACAGAATCTACTAACCATGGCACCAGCAGCCTCACTGTGCTCCACATGAGAAGAACCAGCATTCTCCTTTGGAGGAAAATTTGAAAATGTATAAAACATTGCTTAAGGAGATTTAAAAAACAGGAAGAAGGCTGGGCATGGTGGTTCACGCCTATAATCCCAACACTTGGGAGGCAGAGACAGGAGGATTGCTGAGTTCAAGGCTTGCCTGGGCTACATAGTGAGCTCAGGGCCAGCCTGAACTACAAAGCGAGATCGTCTCAATAAATAAATAAATAGGTAACTAAATAAATAAATGGCTTAATGATAACAAAAAATACTTATATAACAAAAACCAATCATTTATATAATGCAACTTGGGGGACATGTACACATTCTGATCATTCTATTGAAAATAAGATCACTTCTGAAGTTACCTAAGAAGAAACTACAAGAAGGTGATGTCAGAAGTTTTTCAGAAAATATACTTTTTACATTTTTATTCACTCACACATGAGGACAGTGAAAATTGTTCCATACCATAAGATAAATGTTATCCAAGGTAATAGAAGATAACACACTGATTGTCCTGCATCTAACTTTAATTCATCCATTTAAATTAAATTCTAAAACACATTTCTTTAATTAAATATGCAAATGTTTATATATGGAAACTGTTAATTAGGTGTAATCGGCATCACTGTTTCATCGTTTGAAAAACAATTCCGGCTGGGAGGAGAACCTCAGGGTTTGACAGTATCCTCTGATACTAATTTTATAGCTCTTGTTTCATTTCTTCACATCCTAGTCTTAAGGGATTAGTGGAGGTTAAAGATCACTTTACCTACCAGTCTTGGAATGTGTGTGCACACATTTTAAAGTTTTTATTAGGTGTTCTTTTATTACCTTTATGTTCCTATCCCTGGTGGCCACACTCTAGTTTTAATAAGTAGGAAATCCTGTAAAATGATTGTTCAGTGGTTGCATTTAACTAGCAGGCCAGTTCCTGAGCCAAAAGGTCATCACTGAGCTCACTGAGCGACCTGAAGGGAAAGCAGGCTGTCCCAGCCCTCCCATTTTACACCAAGGCCCTTTCATTTTGCTGCTCATTCTGAATCAAAGAGATTTCCAAACTCATTCACCACCTTGGGAGATGGAGGCGAAGAGGAGAGGATGCATTTTGCTATTTGCTGTCATGAAAACAGAAGATAGCTGAACCTAGCATTGGTAAGATAATGAGGTCATACACAGCATTATTCCTACTGCTGTATTTTTATACTTTTGCTTGTGAATCTGGAGTTTTATGGAAACACACACACAAGTGTCACCCTCAAGGCCAGCAAAGCCCAGTAATGTTTCCTGCTTCAGAACTACACTGAGGTCTGCTCTCTGTCCCACAGATTCTATCTCTTTTATCTGTAGAACCCGCTGAGCTGGGGGATAAGCACATAGTTCAGGGGCCCTCACAGGAATCCTGAACAATCTCATCATTATTGATACCTGCCACTAAAAGGAAAAAAGGTGGAAATGTTTCCAATATAGGAAATAATTAGCAAGAAAAAAAAAAACCTCCTAAGCTAGAAAGATACTGGCCCTATTTTGAGTAATTAAAAATGAGGGGTCTGGGGGAGAACATTTGGAAACATATAAAATATGTGGGTGTGTGTTGAAATATATCGTTAATGTCTAAAAGTGGTAGCAACTAACTTTGGGTCTACAGCACTTCCTTCTATTATTACTGCTATCATGTCCTATCAGTTGCTTCTGGGGGAAGTTAGAATGTGAAAAATGTTGCCCATGTAGACTTTGCCACATGATAGATGGCAGTTCGGTAATGCCTGTGACTAGCCAAGAAGGTCTGGAAGGAGATAAATAACATAGATGCCCACAGATTGGAAATACTTAGCAAACCTTGCAAAGAATGGCCAGGTCCCCCAATGTCATTATATGTTTTAGGGCCTGGAAGTTTTGATGGTCCACTTCAACATCTCACCACTGCTGCTGATATACTCATGAAGAGGAAAACCCATACCATAGGCTGACATGTATACACAGACAACGACACTCAACATTCCTCAAGACTGCACAATAATTGTACCTAAACTTGCATAACCATTTGGTTAACCAGATTTTTTAGACTTACCTCATTTTATGGTTTAAGATAGTGGCTGGGCCCAAACTAACACTCATTGATCCTCCTTTCCATTGTTATGGCCAACAGAATGGACCTGCAAGAATAGACATCTGAACAAAAATCCAAGTATTGATCTTCCTAATAGATTTTTTTGCTTTTTGAGACAGGGTCTCACTTTGTAGTTCAGGCTGGCCCTGAGCTCACTATGGAGCCCAGGCAAGCCGCCGCGAACTCAGCAATCCTCCTGTCTCTGCCTCCCAAGTGCTGGGATTACAGGCGTGAGCCACCACATCCGGCACTGTGGTATGTGCTATTGATTGCTGGTGGGCATGAGTCTCCACGCACAGTATTATATGTGGTTACCAGGGATCGAACTCAGGACCTTGCGCTTGCGAGGCAGGCGACGGAACCACTGAGCTAACCCTCCGGCCCTTCCTAATAGATTTTTAAAACTCTAAAGTCCTCCCTGCCAAAGTTTGGACTTCATGTGGACAGCTGGATTGAAGAACATGGTATGGCTTCATTCTCTTCATCCAAATTAAGGACAGATAAGTTGATGTAATACTGATAGGATTTTAAAAAGCTAGAACAGAGCAGGGCATGGTGGCTCACGCCTGTAATCCCAGCACTCGGGGGGCAGAGGCAGGAGGATTGCTGAGTTTGAGGCTTGCATGGGCTACATAGTGAGCTCAGGGCCAGCCTGAACTACAAAGTGAGACCCTGTCTCAAAAAAAAAAAAAAAAGCTAGAACAGAAACCAAAAATGCCTGTCTCTCCCCATCACTATTATTAATATAGGATGCTCCTTCTCATATAAAAAGGAAGGAAAGAGGAGGTAGATATCTTACTGAGCTATGGAGCAGAAGGAATGGTCAACATTCCAGTTGTGTGTTTTTTTTGTTGGTGATAGAAACATGCATTATCTTTTGAGGAACATACATACATCCTTCTATAATTTGCCAAAAGGATTATTAAGCCTGTTTGCATTAGTAATTCACTTATTTAGGGGTAGAAATGTTTTGGAGGATGAGAAAAATGTCAGAGTTGACTCCGATTTACACTTATTTGGGAACAAAAAGAAAATTCCATTCTCCATTAAAAAGAGGGGTCAATAAATATCCACCTCCCACAAATTCCAGCTCAGGATTATTTAGGGAGACTGGCAGAGAATAACAGGATATTTTTAAAGTTCCAAAACCAGTGTAGATGCTGTGAGAGATGCCACAGCAGTGAAGGAGACTCTGGTTTTATAGATCAGAACAAAAATCTGATCTGAGATTTAGCTCAGTGATTC
>PVIC010020022.1:0-29959 GCA_004025085.1 Thryonomys swinderianus | reverse complement strand
GGGTACAGTGGGCCAGTGGGCGGCCTTCAGTCCACCGGAAACGGAATCTGTCATGTTGAATCTTGTGAAGCAAAATGTTTATTGTTAGTACAAGATGAATTAGCCCATTTTGTTGAGTAGGACCCTGACGGCCAGAATCTGGGAGAGTCTTGTTCTTGGAGAGCCAAGACAGGCACCCTCGCCATATAGAAACTACTACTCTGGTTTCTTCATTCTTATATTTTTATGCTCCTGGAAAGTACTGGACATTATCAGAGTACATGACTACACTCCATGATTTTCCTTTTACCATTCAGCTGTACAAACAATAGGCCAACTGAGAGTGGGTTTGCATTTAGCACAAGGTCTGGAATCACCCCTGCATCAGGAGACACTGCAGACCCACCTGAATGTGGCATTGTCTCTCATATTTCACACATCTGTCCACTGGGTCCCAGCGTGCTCTGTTCTCTGTGTTGTGCCCCCAGCATGATAGCCTGGTCTGGTTGTGCCAGTTCAGGGGCATACTTCCCTCCCTGTACCTAGACCCCAGGTCCCCCTGGCCAGTGTGTGCCTCTGAATTGTTATTTATAAATTCATATCAAAAACACCCACAGTGGTTAGGGTTATTGTGTGCATTCCACATGGTACCAGAAGCCAGATGGGCCAAGGGGCTGTAGGCCCACAGTAATTACATGGCACTCACTGACAGATAATGGAGCCACTGTCTTTAAGGCCCGAACTGCTGGGAGAGTGCAGCCCTGGTGGCAGACACTGCGTGGTGAGCACCTTTCCAGGCAGGAACATTCCACTTCCGTTCTAACTGTCTGACCAGCACCAAGTACCTCACCACCCTAGGGCAACTTCAATGTGAATTGATCCATGGCTTTTGAAAAGGATGCTTCACTTCTGAAAAACTTTGCAATGAGTCTAAAACTTTTTTTTAATGTCACATAATAAGATGATAGAAGATGATGGACTAAAGATGTTTAAAATGAGTTAGCAATCATGAAGAAAGAGGAAGTGAATCTTTGCTTTCGCCATGAGGACTTGGATGGAGTAGACACTGTGAAACATACTGTGGTGTGTGGCTTGTCGGGAGCCTCTGGCCACAAACAGCACTGCCCTGAGCTGCGGTGGAGACTCTCGTACACTTCCACTTTAGTTATCACGGGACACCCCAGGCTGACACTCCTTTAAGTCCCAATGCACAAGGGAGTTACAATTCCATCAGTGAGCTCTTTCCCAATCTGCTAATTGCCATCCAATGCTTCAAAAAAGAAGTTTAACAAAGAGACAATTTTGTAATCATTGAATGACAGAGAATAACCTGTGAAAATTGTCTTTTAATAAAACTAGGAAGGTGACATAAGTCACTGTACAACATGCCCGTGTGGACCCAGGACACCTGGTACACCCATGAGGTCAGGGCCTGCCAAGGCTGTGGACAGGCTGAGATCCGGACAGGTCAGTGCTGATGAGACGGTCCTCGGCCAGCTCAGCCAGTGTCCCCTTCAGAATGACGCCTGACACAGACTGGTGATAATTGCCAGAGACTGAGTAAAAACTATGCCGTGTAAAAATGAGAGGGTAAGCAGTCACTGCAGAAACACTGTGCCACATGGAGCCTCTGTGCATGCCAAAGATTCCAGTCAAAAGCAGAGATGCCTTGTCCTGCTGACTGACCTTGCTGGGTACTCCAAACATCGGGGTGCTTGTGTCCAGCTCCTACCTAACTTAGGGCTGGTTCAGCAGTGAGTGCAGAGCCCTTGGTCACTGCCCAGGGAGAACCATTAAGAGTCTTCAGTATGTCGGTCAAAGAGACAAAAGCCACAGGTATGCCAGAGTCCTCAGTGATGTCTGTTACAAATAGATAAAGGCGGCATCGCATGGGTGCTGTGGGAGGAGCTCAGGCTGGGCGGCTCCTTGCCTCTGAGTCCTGCCACCATCTGCCATTGGTGTGAGCTCGGTTAATTATTCAGCCTGTGTCTTAGTCTCCCTGTTACATGGATATAACAACTGTTATGTCCCATCTTACAATGAGAGATTAAAGGGCACAAAGCTCTAATACTTGAAACAGTGTTTCCATAAGCAGGGAACACTGCAAAATTGCATGCTTGACAAATACTAGCTTTAAAAATAGCATTCACCATCGAGTTCCAAGAGCAGAATCCATTTAGAGGCCAGGAAACGCCCTCCTGTCAGTACAGACTAAAGGAAGGGAATCACAGACTAATCCTTTCACATACAAAGGGTCAACAGTGTTCTCTGCTGACTTATGATATTCTGCAGAAACTATGGTCTGCACAAACTGCTGACACAAGTGCCACCATCACAGGCATGGGATCCCTGGGTGATGCTCAACTCCAATATACCCTTTGCTGTGTGCATAGCACGGTCCTGTCTTCTGGTTACTTTGCCAGAAACAGTGTACCTACCAGCATTGCCCTTCCACTGAGCATGAGGCAGGACTCAGTCCAGCTCTGGATGCCCAGCAAGGGGCTGTCCATGGAGCACCAGTCAGCCAGGCCATGCTTTCCATTTGAGAACTTTGGTGTCCACCCACTGCCCTTCCTTTATCCTCTAGGATCCTCATTTGCTAATTGAGCATCTTCAATTACACTTTCCCACTCAAATGCGCATCATTGGACTCTGCATTTGGTGGTATTAATTTCTATCTCAGTAATTAGAATGACATTCACATTTGCATGTCTGAACTTAACAGTGTTTCCCTCTCATAATTTAGTGTCACGCTAGTGAAAAAAAAAAAGTGTGTCATTGCTCGGTTTTTTTATAATGTATAAGGTGAAAATAATACAGTATTTTATTATGTTTTGACAATTTTTTTCTAGATGATAAATATATACATAATACATAAACTCTCACAAATATACATTAGACAACTTTTCTTACCTCTAATTTTTTCTTGCAATAGAAGACTTCTTGACTTTCTGTGAATATTATTGACATATTATTGACTTTAAAATGGGCATTTATGGAACTCTAGGGTAAAACATTATGCTATTACATATTAATTATTAAAGCAATGATTTGAGATACATATTTTATTAGTCCAGTATATAGATAGTTTGAGAGATCTCAGCATTAATTGATTCTTTAAATAAATATGTGTAGATTATATAATTTGGACCCGAAGACTCTTACAGCTTCAGAAAACAAGAGGAATAAATGTATTATAACCATGTGCATGCATAGAATTTTATGCCTGTTGGTATCAGATAATGTAGATAGCAACTTCACATGTGTCTTCTGTTATTTTCTTAGCTATCATCAATATAAATATAAACTAAGACTGAAAAGGAGAACCCAATTAACATAAGGCAACTAGCGTGTCTGTTTTGTTAGTTCCAGGTTATTGTCTTAGTTCTGCCTCATATTTCATGGTGCTTCTGAGATTTGGCAGGAATATATGAATCTATACATAAATATTCTATATTTATAAATAGAAACATTACCCACTGATAACCACATAACAGAGCACTGGTCTTACCTTTGTGCTTATGCTTGTGAATCATATTATAATGTCTGAGGTAAACTGAAATTAATCATATTATTTGTACTGATGTATAATAAAAACTGCATTTTCTAAACAGACAATGAACAACTAAATCATTAATACTATTTCAGTGAAATAATGCTGTTTTTGCTTATTTTGTTTATAGAACTATTGGGGGAAGATTATATTGAAAGAGAATATAATTAATTGATATTAATTTATATATAACTTTTTCATAAAGACAAGGGTATATACATAAAAATTAACTTTAAAGATCACCATTTAAGGGTTCAGAAGTAATGAACTATATTACCCTATCACTTGCTGAAGCAATTCTGGAAGTCCTTCTGCAAGTGTCTTTAGTTGCTGTGTCCTGGTAACCCTCAGTGTCCTGTGGATTTAATACATCTACCTATCACAGTCACTTTGATTTTGGAGGTTGCATGGTCCGGATTCTGTGAATAAATTGGTGAGGACACAGCACCATGTTACACAAGGCTGCTTTCCATTGGATAGCACTCAGCAGCAGCATTTGTGTGTGTGTGTGTGTTTATGTGTGTGTGCGTGCACGCATGTTTAAGTCAAGCCCTATAAAGGTCCATCTTGAAGAATCATAAGAGTTGTTTGGTTAAGTCTTTGAAGTTCCTCATGAAGACACATTGAGTTAATGTAGTGCTAATACAAAGTAATGCTCAAGTCTCACTGAAGTGTTTGCAGAGGTGAGTTCACTGACAAGCCACAAGGTCACTGGTCTTCCTGGTGCTTTGTTGGCATGTATGGGACTGGAACTCTTGGTCCCAAGTTTCGCTGGCACAGGCCACTGCTCCAACCTGCACAGCAGAGTCGGAGAGGGACTGATGTCTCACAGTGAAGCAGGGAGGCCTGGGATGAACAGGAAGGCAGATGTGCACCTAGGAAAGACTTTTGGGGAAAGGGCATCTCACCTAAGAGGATGGCAAACAGGAGGGAGATGCAGGTGACAGGAGAAGACTAAAGAACACCAGTGGGGCTTACCTGCCTTCTTCTTTTTACAAATTCTGGCTGTAGGAGATGTTGGCACAGAGGTCGGTGTCTGCCAAGCTTCCTACCACATGTAACCTGGGTGCTCTGGAGCCAGCTGAGGCCTGCAGGTGCCCTCAGAATGCACCAGGTGTTCCAGAACCCATTTCACAAAGAGGAAGCAGTGGGCAGGGCCACTCTTGGATGCTATTCCCCAGGCAGGCTGGTGACACTACTGTGCCTCTGGTGACTGCGTGAGGTAGACTTGTGACTTCAGCACAGCAGCTCCACAGCCTCCCTCAGGGTGTCGCAGGTCCGTGGCCTATAGAAGAGCAAAGCAGCAAACTTGAAGGAGAGTCCAGACCAAAAGCACATCAACTTCCCGGTGTCACAGGCAGGACACACAGCCTAACTGCTGTCCCTAGGTCATCTGCCATGACTTGGGGGTGTGGCTTCCTGGGCTGCCTTCAGAACAGTGTGTGCCAGGTGCATGAACCCAGCTGGTGACCACTCCCCATCTGCAGGATGAGAGCAGCATGATGCTGTTTGAGGTCCAAGGCCGAGGGGCGGGTTCTTCTTCCTGTCCTTCTGTACCCTGGAGATGCTGCAGCAGGAGACCCGCCAGCTTCCCCAGGGTGCAAACAAGCCAGGAGAGAAGGCAGCTAGTGCAGCACAGGCTGTACCTGCCAGGAGCTCTGGAGATGAGAGACCCCACGGGGTTCTCTTGAGGTACCAAGGGCCACTGGGACACAGGGCCACACACGGATGGCTTCGTCAGGAACCCGAAGAGCTGCATTTTGAAGAGGGTCCAGTGACACAGTTGCTGCTGGTCAGGGCGCTTGATGAACTGCTCCTTGGGCATCTCCCCTGTGCAGACGGCTGCCTGCAGGGTGACCACACAGAGTGGCGAGGCTCCCTGAGCCCCTGCGTGGCACCTTGGCTACTGCTCCCTGCTGTCTTCCAGGTACACTTTGTCTCACCCTTTTGCACTAATGTGATGATCACTATATAAATGGCTTTGCACCTTCCTTTGTCCAGAATATTATTTTGTAATTATTTTTATTATGACATCATCTTTGACAGGAGAACTACTGGGCAGCATCACTAAAGCATGTGAACTTCTGTACTGTTAAGATTTTTTATTTGTAGCCGATTTCATCAATAATGCTACTAGAGTTATCTGGTCGTTTTTCAGTACTTACCCCCTTGACCCTTGTTAACCCATCTAAGGACTGTGTCCATAGGTCTCCATTAAGTCATTGAGTTTCTACAATTCAGCTCATGTTTGGGAATCAACAATAACTTGAGAAACTGGGTGCTTTTTACCATTTTAGGGTGAAAGTCTATTACAGTAATTATACCCATTGATAAAAACATTTTAAGTGAAAGCAAAAACAATCGGGCTCGGTTCCTTCAGAGTTACATAGCAATCAGGTGAAAGTGACAGAGATCATCTTAAGCTGCACAGTGGAGCCTGTGTGTCCTGAGGACGTGGCCTCACACTGCAGGTAACTAAACAGAAATGGCTTCATTTAATTGGCTGACATTTTAATGTCACCTCCATGGCTTGAGCCCAATCTTCCCCTGTAGTAGTAATTAAAAATCACTTTCCAACAGTGATCTTCCTTGATGGCCAAGGTCTGAGACAGTCCCTCAGATAATATCAGTTTTGGCAGACTTTGTCTCTGGAAATGGAAAGTAAAAGTCAGTAGATGATGGCCGAGTTCACTTTAAAGGGAATGTATTGCAGTGGCAAAGTTTGAGAGGAGGCTGGCTAATTCAATAAGTGCCAGTCAGCCATCAGTGATAGTTTAAAGAACTTCAATATTAAATTAAAAGAGTGACATTAGATATATAAAAATGCCAGAATGTGACTAAGACTATAACATTCATTAACCATTAATGTCAATGTTTTATGTGGTTTTGGTGTGTGTGTTTGTGTGGTGTGTGGTGTTTGTGCGTGTGTGTGCACAAGTCTGTGCACTCTTTCTCCCACTCTCCCCATCAGCTCTGGTTGAGCATGTGAGCACAGGCCTGCGGTCTAGCCTCCTGCCTTCTCTGGTATTACCCAAGTGGCCCCAGGAACCCTATAGGCAGCCAGGCTCCATGCTGTCAGGCTCCGAGGGGCCCACTGAAGCCCAGAAGAGACTGGGGCTGGGCCTCCCCACACACCAGCATCCGTGGATTCTCTGGCCTCAAGTGTAACATGGCACACGCCCTCCCGCACATTTGCATCATCCCTGGCCCACATGCAGTGTGTAAGCACCAGTGAGGGGTATGCAGAGTGTTCTCATGATCCTTAGGGAGTAGTCAGCCACCCTGGGCCCAATTGCTTGGTACAGAAAGGGGACACAGGGGAGACAGCTGCGCCACGATGTCTGGAGCGAGACTTGAAGCTGTGAGGTGAGGCTCTGCCCACAGAAGGGCCAGCAGAGTGCCCAGCACATGCAGGTTCAAGTTTGCCTTTTGAAATATACTGATTTTTTGGTTTTCAAATAGCATCAGTCCATGGTTGGTTAGGCACCGATGCAGAGTGGGCAGATTTGGAGTGCCAGTTATACCGTGGGCACATCTTTCCAGGGATGTCAATGTGTGGAGTGACCCATTACACATGCTCACGGTATCTCAAAGGCTTAATAACCTTCCAAACCTGTGATGAATACATAGGAAAACACGGCTTGGTTACAGACACCAAGGAGAACAGTTTTTCCCTCATTTAAAGGTGTAAACCTCAGGCAAGTGACCTACTCACTGTCTCTGAGATTTTGATTTAATCTATAAAGCAGAACCAACTCTGCCTTGGTTGCCAGTGTGTGCTATACAAAGGAGGTGAGCTAAAGGGTCCTGCTCAGGTCCGTGCTCAGACGTGCTTCCCTTTAACACTTCACCGTCAGGGTCGACTCAGCACAGCCCCTGTGCCTGGGCAGGTGTACAGCTGTCAGCTCCAACTTCTCCACTGGGACCAGCAAAGTGTGCCTCATCCCAGCTCAGCCCCACCCTCGCCATCCTCCTTGATGCTGATTGGCTGGTGTGTAGGAAAGTGATGGAGGTCTATACCAGTGAACTTCAGGCACTCCTCAGGCCAGGACAGTTGGTTAAGGAATGCGTCATCTTTCAAAGGCTCAGGGACAGTGTGTGTTTAAGCTCAGGGACACGTCTTATGCTTCTCAGCTTCTGGTGAGCTCCAGAGAAAGTGAGGCTTCAGCCTAGATGTTGCATTGTTATGCAGTGCGATTGTTTCCCCTTCTCAGAAACTTCTTTTCTCCCACAATTTGTGCTGCCTCCCATGTCACCTTAGTCCCGTCCCTTCTCTTCCAGCACCAGCACCTGCTCAGCTCTCTCAATACCTAATCTGCTGGGTAAAAGTATCTTTGTGTGTCATTCTGATCTCTTGTAAAACAAGATCATGATCCCCATTTCACACGGGACATGGAATGAAGGACAAGTGTTTTTAAGTATAATATGTTCCAGATAATGAACATTGTTATCTATTTGAAATTCATATTTAACTCTGTGCTCTGCATTTTTTTTTTTCGGAAGCTCTGGTTCCTTTATGTTTGCAGCACTGAATATTTACTTCCCATGTTGTGATTCTTTCAAAAGTGGGGAGAAACTGAGATGAAGATCATTATGGCTAAGTCTTGTCCATCAGTATGTGACTCCTGCTGGACAGGCTACGAAGGCAACTCAGTGAGTGGGCATTTCAGCCCTCGGGGTCCCTCTGGGAGCACCTGATGTGCTGTGAGCTGAACCCCAGCAGGTGGAGGGCCAGGCTCTACCCGTGGCCTTGTGCTGACCTCAGTGGGGAGCCTCCGCACTTACCCGTGGATGCCTACAGCAGGCTCAGACTCAGGAGTTGCCTCTCCCAGTGGAAATGGTGCAGAAAGGAGGTGAAAGCCACAGCCTGCATCACCTAGTCCCAGAGAGCCCTGAGCATAGTGGCCACATTCTGACTGGTGGAAGTTAAGGCCCTGGGTCCGGCCCACACCCAGGAAGGGCCTACAATGGAGTACTGCTCAGTGGCGCTGTCTTAGAGGCTTCTGTGGTGTGAGGGCTTCTGGTTTTGTGCCTGCACTATCCTCTCTGGAAGAGAAGGAGTCGCCAGGGCTAACTGCTGATCCTCAGGCTTTTCCTTCCACACGAGGGGAGTGTGTGTTGCAGTGAGCCCACCTATACTGTGTGCTGGAGGGTGGGGCCCTGATGAAGTCATGTTCCCAGGAAACAGCAGCAGCCCCGTATGTCCAGGGCTTACTGACTGTGCAGAGTGAAGACAGGTGTTTGGGACATTCTTTTAGACCATGTGGCTCTCACCTTATGATAGAGGGCCAGTCTTCTACTTTAGCTGGCACAACATTTTACCCATTTGAAGGGATATACACACATTTCCAGCTTTCAGGGCATTTATCCCCTTCTGAAATTATTTCATGAGAAGCTACCCTTGGCCAACCTTCTCCTGCAAAGAGATGATTCAAACAATGTACTGTGCTTTTCACTTTGTTTGAAAATATCTTTTACTTTTTTGGTGGTATTGAACTATGATTATCTATCTAATGAAGGATAGTGATTATTATATTACACAAAGAAGAACACAAAACCTAGTGTATTACAGCAAACATAATTTATGTAAAAACATGCAGACAATTGCATTCAAGTATTTGATATAAGTAATGAGAGAATCACGCATAATGGGCATTTTTTATTAAACTAAGATTTAGTTGATTTGTCTCATGAATGAAGTTACTCAAGCAAATTGGATTGTGAGCCAAGAGGAAAAAGAAGATAAAAAAGAGATGGAAATTCAGAAGCCTGGTGCATGACTATCTAGAAAAAATTAGTTGTAAAAATTCCACCCATTTGTCTGCATAGGAAAAAATACACACAGTTGGGGTTGACAATCGTCTCCCATGCACTTGGGTTATTATTGGCATATGTTACTGATTTTTTTCAGACATGTGTTATGTGCCAGCTAAGTAACCACAGAGGTAAAGGTTTATCAAATTTGGATCTGGTTGTACCAATATTCCAGCAGAAAGTCTGAAAGTCAGGCCCAGAATAATTCCTCCCACAGCAGAAGTGTTTGAAGGTCCTCTGCGTTTTGTACTGCAGGACTAGGGGTCAAAAGCCAGTTCACGGGAGCCGGTGATACCTCCCACCTGCAGTTCCTGCCACAGGGAACCGGCTGGCGAAGATGTTGCCTTGAGTGGAAGTCAGGGGAGGAGTGAGGGTTGGAGTGCCATGGACACGCACTGCCCAAGCTGGTGGCTAGGACCCTGGTCAGGGTAGTGGGACGTGTGTCCAGGAGAGGCCACAGTGCAGTGACTTCCATTCCACAAGTGGAAGAGCGAGGGGCAGCTGGGCCCCAGCAGGTACAGTGTGGGGCACAGAAACAGGAAGGGGAAAGAGGCTCCCCAGGAGGGAGGGCCACACTGCCACTTCAGCAAGGGGTCGGACATTGGCCCAGAGACTTGTATTTAAATAAGCTCATGTAGCCCTGGAAGGAGGCAAATGTGAAGACCGATATAAATGTAGTTTGGGAAGAGGTATAAAAATGCTGCAGGAAATGAAGCTGCTTTTATAAATTAGAAAAGGTCATGACAAAACGCATCTGTCATCCTATGACCAGTCACCAGAAATGCCACGGCCCCTTGCTATCTATCTAAACAGTATTAACTTTGAAAAATGTCAACTGTTAATGTAAATGTTATTGGTGCCTGAACTGCCAGGCCCTCTCCTCATCCTGACCTCTCACTGGGTGTGGAGACAAATACATCCCACCAAGAGTCTGTGTCTGGAGAACCTCAGCGGGAGGAGGGGCGGCTGGGACCCTGGTCTTCCTGCGCCGAGTCTGCTCGGACCGTGGCCTCTGCCCTGTGGGCGGCATCACACAGGCCACATGCCTGTCATTCTCCCAGAGAGAAGGACAAGTGGCTATAAACTGAGAAAATTGGATATATGTTTTAACACTGTTGATGTAATCCAAAAGGAATATTTTTTCTGCGGTTGTATCTGAATCCCATTTATCATAAATCATCTGACTATGTTGCATCACATGAACTGAGAATTTGTTGCTATTAATGGAATTGAAACGCGAACTGCATACACCTTACCCAAAGCCTGGAGAGCAGCACCCAAATGCCAAGTGGAGTTCAGTGGTAGGTCACTTCCCTGGCCGCCGGCGCCTCTGGGTTTGGTCTGGAAGAGAGGGAGCAGGAGAGACCCTAACACTCATCTGCACAGAGAATGCGATGCCAGGGACACACAGACAAGAGCGAAAGTCTTCTACTCTGCCAAGAGGGAGATATGGAAGAAATGAAGGAGTTTGTAGCAGCGTCCGGGACTGTACGCCGTGGCACTTATCCAGGCAGGGCAGGGAGCAGGTGCAGCAGCCGAAGGAGAGTCTTTGCCAATGTGAGCAGCTGCTCCACCTGCTCCTGGGAAGGTGCGGACTGGGGTGAAGGAGGGGAGACTCTGCCAGGCGGTGGCCTCGCACAGTGATGCCCCCGGGCTGCGCGGCTGTGAGGGCACCACTGACCTGGGCAGAATGGGAGAGGACCTTGTCCTCGCGCACTGAGGCGGACCTGTCTCCCTGCGCCGAGTTCACAGTCCAAGCAGAGGTGGGGTGCAGCTCAGCTGTGGCGGCCGCGTGTGGGGTGTCGGTGAAAGGGAGAAGCCTGGTGGTGGAGAGGACTCTCACGTTAGGGTCTGCTTAGCAGGAGAGCACAGATTTTGCTACAGAATGGAAGGTAGGTGGTGGCCCGGGTCTGGCTGAACTCCCAGACGGACGCAGTTCCCTTCTGTGCGCATGGTGGGTGAGGACAAGGAGAGGCCTGGCGTGAGCAGAGGGAGCCTGCAGGGCCCTGGGACAGTGGGGCAGGGACCCAGGCCTCCACGCCCTGCGGAGCGGGAGTCTGTGTGCACAGAGTCCCAACCGAGTGAAGGTCGTTCACACTGGAGTCCGTGCAGCTACCACAGAAGCTTCAGTGCAAGAGAAGAGGATGGAGCAGGAGGCTGAGTCAGGAAGAGGCTGGGAGGAGAGAGCAGCTGAGCAGTGAGAGGGGGGAAGGGCAGCATGGAAGCTGCTTTCGTCTGTCAGGGAAGGCCACACGTGAGCAGGAGGGCACCAGAGCTCCAGAGGGAAGAGGGAGGAGGGGCGGGGAGGAGCAGGGGAAGCAGGGGCCTCTTCTTCCCTCTTACTGTTTAGCTCTCTTCACGTAGATACATATTTTATATTCGTCTCTGGAGCAAAGGGGAGTGTGTAAGTCAAAGGTATCTATACATTTTAGAAAAGTTTATGTGCTTACTTCTCCATAACTTCTCAACCACCATTGTGGTTCATTCCAGTGTTTTTGTTGTTGTTGTTGTTGTTGTTTTACATAACTCCCCTCCTTTTCTCAGCATGAGTACTTTGACCTTTGACAGCTAGTTTCTTTTGAAAACTGAAATGTTTTCTTTCAACTTGATCAAGATTCACTTAGGTACTGCCACCTTACATAAAACCTGTTCTGTTCTATACATGGGATTTCCAAACTGTGGGGGAGAAGCCACGTCTTTTCCCGTTCACAGGAAATGGCCTCCTGACATCATAGACTGTGTAATTTACACCCACATCCCTGTAAAAATTGATTTTCTACTTCAGAATCAGAACACAAAATGTTCCATAAGCACCAGCTTGGGTTTACATTGAAATTTAAGAGTGTTATGTTTGCTAAAGGTCTTGCAGCAGTGATTTTTCTGTCCCCATTGATTGGTGTTTCCTAGAAGTCTCCTTCCCTTACCCAGGAAAAACAGCAAAGCCGGAGGCAGGAATCTGCTTCTGTGACCATAAGCTGTCATCTACCATGGGGCCAGTAGCCGCCTGTGCCTTTGAGTGTCAGAAAAGACACTGCTTGAGCAGAGGGACACAGGTCAGATTTATTTTTAAGTAAAATGAAGTTTAAAAAAGGATTATAGAATATTTTGTCATTAACCACAGTATAGACAAACTGTCATTATTTTGGTAGGACTACATTTAATGACTGAAGAGTTCACACCAAATGAGACAGATCATGGAAGGTACACAGTGTCTATGATGTTCCCGGGACCTAGTGTAAAGACGAGAACGTAAAATACTGCAAAGACATATTCTGTACTGAGTAGATGCTGAAATGATAGTCTTGCACATATTTTGGGTTAAATAAAACACATCATAAAATTGACTTTATGGCACATGCTTTCCAACGAGACCACCATCGATTTAAAACAGTGTCATGAGGCCCTTTTGGCCATATTCCCATTAGACAGAGCTGTGCGGTGACCAAGCCTCTCAGATTGTCATTAATGAAGATTCGGAAACCCAGTTAATTAGAACACCAGCAAGGGAGTGGGGTAGAGACAGTAGGAATGAGGGGATGCCCGTCAAATTTCCTTCTGGTCATAGTTCCTTAAGTGACCAGTCTGAGGGGTGGACAGACATGCACATGCATTAAATACCCACAATAAGGGAGCCTGGTTGGTGTCTGTCCAGAGACATTGTCTTTCTCCCAGTCATGGGGCAGAAGTGATGCCCGCAGTCAGGGCAAACTGTGCATCTTGTACAGACCCTATGTCCTTTAGCAAGACTTGCTTTCCAGCTGGCTTTCCCTGCAGAGGTTTTGGGGCCCCATGGGCCCCCCTTCTACAGCTTTAGTTGGCAACACAGCAGAATGTCTTGGAGGGGCGCCACAGCTATCATTTTTGCTCAGAAAGATCCCCATATTATCCAAAAGGGAGGCAGTCCAGTGGAGCGCAGAGCTCTGGAACCTGACGTCTGCTGTGGGCAGAGGGGCAGCGCGAGGAGGTGGAGCAGGAAGCACTGACCTCTGAGTGGGGTGCACACGCCACTGGAGCCTAAAGTCATCCTTTCTCTGCACACATTTATATCCAAGTCAACTCACCACACCCACCTACAAAGAGCTCTCAGACATCATGGACGGAAACATCCAAGAACATCATTTATGACAGACTGGTCGGCTTTCCTATGCTGGGATAGTATACGTGAAGCCAGCCAAAGGGGAAACGCCCCACCTCTGTGCTTCAGAGGCTGCAGTACTTCTTGGAGTGATGGCCGGGAACAGAGCCCAGAGGAAGAGCCCCGGAGAGAAAGGGGCTGGGGACATCAGTCAGCCCTAGATCACACTTCCATCACCACCCAGACACAAGCAGCACTAACCCCTGGGCTCCTCGCCAACTGTAAACTGACCAGATCACCTGTCCTTGTAACCTAGCCACTGGTCAGGTCACGCCTTATCATGCTTCTGTCAAACTATGATTTGTAAAAGCAAAGCTCCTAACCTTTCAGTATTTAAACCTTTCCTCCACATTATTAACATTTAAAAATATTCTTCAAAATCATTTGCATCTTTTGTAAAAAAATGCAAATAATTGTAGGTGTAGGAGCCCAAAAGCAACCTAAAGGGATTTCCAGCCAAAAGCTTGCGAGGAAAGCTTGTGGGATCTGTGATGGGGGCTGGGACCCAGGCCTGGAACGTGCTAGGCAAGCTCTCACGCAGCAGCTCACATCTAGTTTCTAGCAGGAGCATCTTGAAGGTTAATGTCTATAGTGCAGGTGGAAATTCATTTCCCAGGTGAGCTCTGGCCCGGGCCTGACTCAGCAAATTGTAAATCTCCATCCAGCAGGTATACTGGGCACTGTTTTTTGCTTATATTTGTTTAAATGTTCATCAGTGATGAAAACTTCAGATCAAAATTCTTTTATTTCAGGTAGCATCACTCACGCATGTCAAACACTTTTGTTCCTTCTTAATTTTAATTTTTCTTGTCAAATGATATATTCATTTCCTCAGGTCATACAATAATTTTGTAGTTTACATTTTTAAATATATCGCACATAGGTGACATTTAATAATGACATCTTAAGTCACTCATCTTTTATTTTCAGGTACGTATTTCTGTGGCACTTGGTAGTGAACCCAGGCCTTTGCTCTGGGGTACAGCCCCACTCACTTTGTTTACAGATTCCTTTTGTGTTATTTTGAGGAAGATTCTCATGAAGTCGTTCAACTGCCCAGGATGGGCGTAGTCCTGGAATTGTCTACCCTCGGTTTCCAAAGGGCTAGGATTGTTGCTATGTGTCACCCCAGTTCACTAAAATTATTTTAAAAGAGCATTTAGGTACCTCATAATTACATAGTCACACCAGTTTGGTGTTTATAAAGGAGAGGAGCAGGGGGTGACATGGTTAATGTTTACCCAATTTCCCACATTCACAATTCTCCCTCAGTTGCACACTCACGCCTTTGAAACAAGCCAGTCTAGGGAATTATATAGAAAATTAAAAGTCGTGGCACAAACAAGTGACAGAACCATCATTTGAAGTCGTGTTTTTATCGCATGAGTTAGAAATACAGATGAGATGTGACTGAGTGAAACCGCTCACATCCGAGGTGTACAACAGTGTTACTAGTTGTGCTAATTAGTGAAAGTCACTTGCCCCTTTAAGATCTTGGCTCATTTTGCTTCTAAGATATTTTCTTGAATTTTATCCCATTTTCAACATGTGGATACTCATAAGGTTTGTAAGAAAATACTGCAAACAGCTTTGGATAACATATGATTCAGCTAAATTAATAAAACAGCACTCACACTTCGGAATGGCTGAAATCCGGACCAGTGGCAACACTGCACACAGGTGAGTCTGAGCAGCCCCGGGAGCTCCCGTCCGTGCTTGTCAGAAGGCAGAATTTTATGGCTGCCTTGGAGAACAGAGTCCCAGTTTCTTAGAAACCTCAACAAGCTCTTACCATCTTGAGTGATGCTCGTTGGTACTTACCACAAAGAACTGAAAATTTACATCCACAAAGAAACCTGTGCCAAGATATTTATAGATATTTTATTTATGTTTGTCCCAATTGGACAAAACCAAAGAATTTTATCCGGGAGATGGTTAACTTTGCTACTTTGCATATGGACTATCATCTTGCTCTAAAAGGAAAGGAACTAGAAGTTGTACATAGACGTGGAGGAAAATTAAATGGAGATGACTAACTCGAAGAGACCACCCAAGAGCACTTTGTGTTGCAAGATTCCAGCTATGCGGCATTCCAGAGAAGACAGACCATGAGACAGTAAAAACACCTGGTTGCAGTGGATCATAACAAGGGCGCAGTCGGAGGGGATTTAGGGCAGGGGAAGTGCTCCGTGGCCCCCTTCGTGCACCGTGTCTGCATCACGTAGTCTCCAGGCCCAAGGGGTCATCGCCAGCGAACACTTGCAGCATCGGCCATCACGCACGACCAGGACGGACCAGGGAAATTTCACCCCATGCTGGACACGGGTCCGGAGCAAGACACCAAGAGTAAGAGGAGGTGCGTGCATGCGAGTGTGTACACATGCACGTGTCAGAGAGAATGTGGGGAATCTCTGCACCTTCCCATCTGCTCTGCAGTGAACCCCAAAATACTTTAAAAATAAAACCTACTCACAAAGCCAAAATATCATAAGTCCTAAAACCTTAAAATATCCAAATTCAGGGATTTGGCCATTTTGTGTGACTTTGTCAGATCTGTTCATTGTACTGCATTAAACATTTTGTTAAGTGTTGAATTCATTTTTCTTTCTGTATGTCTGAGTAGCCTATATACCACAATCCAGTGACTTCCTCTCAAGGAAAGACTGAGAACATAGGAAAAGCAAACCTCATTCATAAAAAGTAAGATAGTTCCTCTTGTAGTCATGTGAATTCATTTGACTCTGTTGAATTTTATTTAGCCAACTTTATTACTGGAAAATTTGCTACACTTAATTGCCGAATGTTTCTTAAATGAACAGTGAGTGGTAAAAGAACAATTAAAAAGCACATATAGAATTTTGGAAAGAAAATCTACTCAAAGCAGACTCTGCAACTAATTATGATGTCTTGACTGTTAGTTTATTTAGAGTCATTAGACAATGTATCACTTTAATTTTTAAGTGCTGCCTCAATGCCTACTTGTTCATCAAGGTTGACATTAAGGAAATTGCTTAGTAGAGCAGAGTGGTATGCAAATATGTACTGGTTAGTAAAAGGTACAAGGTGACGCTCAAGAAATTACTTTTAAAGCCATGTGTGCTGTGCTTTCTGCATATTTAAAGAAAAGAGGTAAAACCTAATGAAATTTTGACATAAAGATGCATTATACAATTTTCTAATATAATGGTCAGACATTAGATTTTATGGAAAGGGAAGAAAATCTAGCTATTGTTATGCCCAGATCGCGGGTCCCCGAGAGACCAGCCGGATGTAAAGTACACAAGGTCTTTATTCAGCAAGCTCCAGAGCAAAGACTGGCAACTCTTCTTTCGCAGGAGGAAGAAGTTGGCAGCCCCGATCCATTGGGAGACAGAGTTTATAAAGGGGAAAACCACAAGCGGGGATTTCCAAGCCTTTGGCATTACATAGCTGGGTAAAAGAGTTAGGGGTGTAATTTTTTCAAGCTATTGGGAAAGTGGGATTCGGGGTTTACCACAGGATACATTCTGTACATACTTGGCATAACTTGGGTGTCCTCGCTGCTCAGATTCTCAGAACCCTCTCACCTGTTGATTTTTTCAGAGAATTAAAGGGCAGGGGGCTTTACTTTGAGGTCAAGTACACAATATGGACACTTTACACAAGATGAAGTCAGTTTGGTCTTTACACTATCTCCCTCCTAACTGATAGGTAAGAGTAAATGAGACTCTGGTCTTGGTACAGACCGAGAGCATCTTATCAGGTATGAAGACCCAGACCTGAGTTGACACAGAAAGGACAGAGAGGGTGGGCGGATTCCAGGCTCTGTCGATCCTCTGCCTCAGTTGTACTCACATCTGCTGCTATCACTCACTTCAGAGAAATGTGCTATCAATTTTGACACTTTAAGTTTATTTTGTGGTGCTTACTCTTTTCAACTTAATTTTAATTAGTCCATGTCAGTAATGCATGATGATTGCATATGTTGTGGGAGTCAGCACGCGGGCATGGTGTGACTTCTTCCATTGTACTTCTCCTGCCCCTAAGAGGTCTAGGTCAGCATGGAGCATTTGCAGGTCTCTACTAGGACTGATATCAGGTTGCAAGACACACTGCAGACTGTGATCATCCAGCTTGACTTCAGTTCTTTGTTTTTTATCTCAGGAATTGCAAAAAAAAAAAAAAATTGTATGACCTTGAGTAAGCCATTTAACTTTGTTTCAGTTTCAATTTTCTCTTCTGAAAAATTAAAGAGGAATGACAAGGTAACCTCCAAGATTTCTTTTAATTCTGTGGCTGAAAGCCTACAATTTTACAGTCAGGGAGACCTGGATTCAAGGCCTCATTCTGTCACTTGCCCATACGTATCAGTTTTGTGAGCTCAGTAAGTTACAACATGAGTCTGAGTGTGACTCTGACACCATGACACCAGTGCCTGTCTTGCCAGGTTGTTGGTGAGATTAAATGAGATACAGGAAGCCACGCGACACTGTGGGCCATCTCCACCTCGGACGCTTCAAAGGCCATCTTTTGTGTGATGTCCAGTTCCTTGGGGCCTGGACCTTCTCAGTTTTCAAAATTTCTGTGATTTAATGAAAAATGGAAAGAAAACAAGAATAATGACGCACTTGGTTTTCTTGCTATTTGAGAATAAGATTTTTACAATGCCTTAGAAATACATTTGTTAACATATTCAGTGCTGCCAGATAGTATTAAACCATTTCTCCACCAGAAAAAAAAAATTTGTAATGTGATCAGTTTAGGGCTTTTATTTAGGACAATATTTGAAATTCTAAGTTATTATTGTTGCTGTATTCTGCTGTTTATACTACCTCCAGAGGCCAAATGACAATACACAAGATTAAATTCAGCATCACATATAGAAAAAAAAAACTGCAATTACCCGCAAGTGGAGTTAGGAGAGTGTGTATACATGCACGTGGGTGAGCGCCAGTATCTGTGGCTAAACCTAAGCTAAAGGAGCCAGAACTTACCCGTGAAGACTTGGCTTTGTGCACAGATATTTAAAATAATCATAACCATGTTGAAATAATGCTCTGAGCCTCAGGAAGCTATGTGACCAGCACTTCAATCCTGTGTGATCACCTTCCATAATCTGAGCTCTATTCTTAAATATTAAGTTTTAGACATGGCGGTCAACTCTACATAGTACCATGTATGTGTAGTCACTTCTACCTTCTCACAAGCCTGGCTTTCATAATTCTGCTCAATTTAATCATGTATTGGTGGAGAATTGCCTAAAATCACTACTGCTAAATTCAGGGTATTTCTCACTTGTGGTGAAATTAAAGTTTGTAAAAGCATGTCTTTAAATCTGTCCTGCAGAAAGGATACATCTCCCTAAAATCTTGGTATTAATTGAATCATAACGGTGAATGTTTAGAACTGAGAATCAATAAATCCAATTTAAAAAGAAATGTTTCCATAAGAACATCACGGACATTAATAATCATAGACTCTGGTCTAGCACTTTGCATCTGTTAGATACATGTGAAGTATCCAACACCTGCAACCTGAGGAGCCCATCACTTCAGTGCAAAGTGTCCATAAGTGGGTTACCAGCCATGCATGGGGCCCATGGATATGACCCTGCATGCCGGGAGACTGAGGCAGGAAGATCACATTGAGGCCGAGCCCCACACCCCACAATGTGGTGATTCAGCAAGACCCCATCTCACTATTTAAGTGTTAGGAGAGGAGGTGGGGTGCTGAGGACATAGCTCCTGAGGATGCCCTGGCTTCGATCCCTACAACCAGAAAGTAGAAAGCAAGCAGCCAGCGGAAACCCTGGTCCTGGATGGCCCTTCCTCTGAGCTGTGTTAGTGAGACTGCCACTTAGCGGAGCCCTGGGAGCTTGCTGGCTTCTGCTCACTGGCTCCCTCTGAAGGGGCTTTGCTCTTGAGATCCCTGGTCCTCAAACAAATGCCTGTCTGCCTCAGAGGAGGAAGCAAGGGACAGGAAAGGACTATGGTGGTGCTTGGTCTGTGGGGCTGCAGGGCCCAGGGAAGCATAGAGGCGTGGAAAGAAGGGCGGGAGGGGGTTTTGGGGAGAGGTTGGTCTTGAGGAGGCAAGCACATGACTGGGCCCTGGCTGGGAGGGTCCAAGGAAGGGTGGGTGCCCTTGAAATGGCCACGGGGCGCTCTGACCCTTAGACCCGCTGAGACTAGAGGACGAGTCTATGCCAGCCCACTGTGGTGAACAATGAGCCCGACTGTCTACAGGGAGCAGCTTGGTGTCCACTCAGGCTGACAGCCCATCCTGGGCAATCGGAAGGGCCACTGCCGCTGGGTCTTCCCTGCACCTACACTGGTGAGTAGGCCTCAAGCTGGCAGAAGGATTTGCATGTCCTGCAGTCTGCCGCAGAGGCTTTAGTATGGAGTGTTCGGAAGCCCAGCCCTTTAGCCTCTCCTCCCACTCTGTAATTAGTTACTTTCCTCTACTCACCAAGACAAAACACCTGACAGCTAAAGTGAAGGGGAAAGGGTTTTCCTAGCTCACAGTTCACACATGTTTGGTCCCCAATCGGCTGTTCCCAGACAGAGAAGAACATGGCAGAGGGGCATCAGTTCATGGTGGGGAAAGACGGCAGAAACCACAAGGGACCTTAGCAGTGTTTTTCTGCCCTTTCTCTCTTATTCAGAATGCTGGGACTAGGGCAGCACCAAAGCCATCACCCATGTGACCCAGGATGCACTGCCCTGGGACTGTGTGTGTGAGCGGGGAGTCCCAGAGCAAGCCAGGGCAGCGTGCCGCTCTGACAAGTCTCCTGGTCCCGTGGCTGTGACAGGCTCTCAGGAGCCGGCCTAGGGGCTCAGCGAGCAGGATGTGTAGTGCCGGAGCACCCAGCTGTGTTCCCCGCAAAAGCGCATTTCTCCTCCACTCCTGGGCACATAAGCGTCACAGTAGGAAAGTTGTTTTGTCTTGTGTGAGAGGGTCACACTCCCCTTCAGCTTTGTGTCATCGCTGGGCCATTTCACGCAAGCCACGGAGCTGTCCCGTGGTGACCAACGCTGAGGAGAAGCACAGTCCTTCGTGACTGGGAAGTGGAAAGCTCTTGATTAGAAATCTGTTTAAAGCCCTTCACGCTGTTATGAATATGTTAAATTAAATGTTCTAGCCAAGAACGTTAAAAAGTCAAATTTTGTCTTTATCTGCAATATGCCAGATATTACAAAGATAAGAATATTCATTATAAGCTGTGACTTTATTTTTTATCTTCTTTTTTAATTTGATGCTGATATTTTCTTCTCCTTGACTAGAAGAAAATACATATTAATCATATTTTAATTTACCAAACATTTTTCCAACCACAAAGACAGGAGTTCTAATTTTAAAAATGAGAATAATGAGATGGAGGCACAGGAGGCTTGGAGGCAACTCCCCCGGGGCAGAGCAGGCAGGACCCCAGCGCTGCTGTCTGGTGGCCCCGCGCACACCTGGGCCAGCACCCCTCAGCCCTATTCCTCTCCACTCGGACCATCCCCAGCTACGTGACACACTGGTCACACTCTGTGACCCGTGTGGCCCGGCTGCTCCCCCCCCCGGGCTGTGCCAGGGTCACCTGAAGTCCTGAGGAGGAGTGGGAGGCTGGAAGCCAAGGAGCTCAGGGTCTTTGGGCTGGGAGCATGGCCACAGGCTTTCCGCATTTGTCTGCAGCGGTCATAGAACAGGAGCCCAATTTCCAATGTGCATTTTATTTTATTGTGAGTAGACTTACAATTTCTAAAAATGTATCTCTTCCCCTACATCTGATGCACTATACAGCTGATTACATCACCATAAATCAGACACTTGTCAGTATCTTGTGCTGGTGGCCACCTTTGTCCCTTATCTTCTCCCCGAAACGACTTTCATGTCTTCACACATTCCTCATGGAAGACTCGTGATCAGGTTTACCAGTGACAGCAGGACCGGGTCGCACAGCCTCAGCAGGCTCCTCTTCCCAGTGCTGAGTCCCACTTTCTGGCCCCAGCACAACCTCAGCGCTCCTGGCTGTTGCCCATAACTGTGAGGGCCACAGCTACACACTGACCTTCTGGGAAGCTGTTCTGCTCCACGGAGCTCCTGCACATGACACGCTCTGAGGCAGTGCAGCGACATGGCGGGGTGCTTCTGCTGAGGTCTGGGCAGAAGATGAAGTCAACTTGGCACCTCTGTCCTCCAGCCTCAAGGACTAGAGGACGGAGCCAGCTTAGGGCTGCGGCCGAGCACTCACCGCCTGGAAATGCTCCTCTGTTCCCACAGGGACCCTGTCTTCCCCCCAGATGTGCAGCTCCGGGAGCCCAGCTCCCTTCCGCTCCCTAGAAGCAGCTCAGCTCCAGGTCCTACCTCTCATCTTCATCTCCGTTGTGTCTCTGACCGATTTTGCATCTGCTGGTGAAGAAAACACTACAGAAAGGTGAAAGTCACACCTTCAGGAGAGAAAACTGTCCCTGACCCCTTCTGCCCCCGCAGTGCTGCCAGCTGGAACACAAAGCCCTGGGAGACTGACAGCGGCACCCTCGCTGTGGGTTAGATGTGGCGGGAGGTGGCAGGAAATCTGTACAGCTACGGTCATAACTCAGGCCTGACATCCAATCCTTTCTAGTTTTGGAGGCAAAAAATATAAAAGCTGAGATTCAGGCAACAGAGGCTGAGGAACACAGGGTCGTCCTCATGAAAAGGCTCCACCTGAGGCCTGCCGGGCTGGGGCAGGAGTGGGGCACAGCCTGTGACACATGGCACAGCAGCCACCTCGAAGGTGGAGAGGAAGCAGTGTGGATGTCACTGGGCACCACGATGAGCCCCACGGCTGCTGCTCCATGTGCTGGGGGGCAGAACTGCAGACACACCCACTATCCTGGCTGTGGCCTACAGCGCACAGACCCGGGCTACCTTACGGGTAAGGAAGGCTGTCTTTCAGACTCTCTCCAACCAGGTTCTGTGTTTATTTTAGCAAACATCACTGTGCTAGAGACAAAGCCGGCAGCTCCATGACTCTCCCCAGTGATGGGGAGACAAGAAAGGAAATTGGAGACGCAGTGACTGCTGTTTTTTTCTTGTTTGGTTGCTTTAACGATACCCAGGGCACAGATTCCTCAGCTTGGTGATGTTTTTCCATTAGACTTGGAGGAACTGAAAGAGAAATTCCGTCTTCCGCACAGTCTGTCTGTTACTCTCAGCTGAGGTAAAAGACATTAAAGTCATCCAGGCCTCCAGGCAAAGATCAGCGCCTCATTCTCCTCCTGCAAGAGCCACTGGGGCCCTTGGAGCAGAAAAGTCACCAGCATGGGATTTGAAGGTGCCCCTCCCTGCAGGGAAGTAGAGGGCACAAGAGACCCAGCACCAGCCAGAGGGCCTGGCAGGCTCTCCATCGCCAGGGTACCATGGTTCAGTGCCCAAAAGCTCTCTGAACACAAGTCAGCACAGTTTACCCCACGTCCTCACCTGCGGCGGTCCGCAGCTGGCCGTGCCTCCCCTAGCGCGCTGCACAAACCACCAGCCTCTGACTCCGAGGATAGGTTTGAACTCTGGTTGCTGTGTTACAGAATCTGCTGTTGTTTGCAACCTAATGAGATGCCAGGAGGCAGATCAGTGGCTGCGCCAGTAGACCTAAGTGAGCTTGGAGACAGTCATTGCACTGTTAATTTAAAGAGAACAGGCTAATTAGATGGTGTTTCAGCAGCATATTCTCACCTGACCTCCCTGAGTAGCTGTCCGTGTCTGGTGAGCCCACCTGGCCCTCGGTTTGGGCATTGTCACCAGTCTCTCTGTTGAGAGTCTGTCCACCGTGCACCCTCCCCATTCCCTGCAGCGCTCCATGTCCCTCTTCCTCTGGGTACAGACCTCAACCCCCATAGACCACTGGCCATTTTCCTGTGGGCCCAGATACACTTTGGGTTTACACTTGGACCCAGGAAATATTTTCTAGTGTTATTAAAATAATACCCCCCCAAGTGTCTATAGTGATTCCAGATAATCATTTCAAATGTATCTAAGAATTTTTCTCTTGTTTCTAAGAAACACTCTTCAGACTTTGCCTCAGAGTTTTGAAGTTACTACCTAGTATATAGGATTTTTATTAGTCCAAACTCCACTTGGCTGGAATTTTTTTAATTGAATTCTTTATTGGTACATTTTATATATAGCTCACAATCATACTCAATATTGGGGAATTTCTACCAGTATATGACACAAGTTAATTCTCATTTTGACCCATATCCCTACCCCCACCCCTTATATACATGCTATTTCTTTTTCTTTCCAAATCATGTGTATTCTTTCCCCTCGTTATGTTCCCCCACCACATTCCCTTTGAATATTTCCTATTTCACAAAATATACATTCTAGATCTCATTTACATCTATAGGTTCTCATACCAGAGAAAAGATACAGTATTTACATATCTGTGATCTATTTATTTCACTTATTAGTGTGTCATCAAGGTGTATCCATTTGCACATAAATGAATGAAACCTGTCATTTTCAGGGCAGAGTAATACTCCATTTTATAAAAAAAAACACATCTTCTTTATCCAGTCTCCAGTTGATGGGCATCTGTGTTGTTTCCATCATGAACTGAGCTGCTATGAACATGGGGCATTGAGAATTTGTCAAACCCTCTCTCCGTAGCTTCTTCCAGGAGTACATAAAGCCAATGTTAACCAGGACTTTGTTTGCGCTGGTTATATCAAACACAGGACCTCATCCTGTGTGGTGAGTGCTCATAGGAATGATGCCTGTGCAGGTCCCAACAGCATCTGTGATTTAGATGTGCATGAAGACTGTGTCTCTCTAGTCCTGACATCATCCCACAGGACACAGCTCAAATGTCCTGCCGTAGACTGAGGCTGTGTATCCAGGTTCCTCTGTGGAGATCCCAGCGTGGGCACAATGAGGGCATTTGGAGGGGGGGCCTTGGGCCTGGAGCTGTCACGCCTAGTGCCTGTGTCCCGTGCATAGTCCCTATAGCTGCTGCCGGGTTCCTGCTCTGTGCCTTTCTGTGTACTATCCCGAGGGACTGATGTAGCTGCTACACATGCAAAGAGAATGGGGAAGCTCACAAGTGTCTGCACTTTTATGACTTTGCTGCTGTAAAGACACACTGACATTAATCTCCACCAGGCAGTTTACAGACCCTGCGCTGCAACTCGGGAGACCTGAGCAGAAGGCAGTGGAAACACCCTTTCCACCATCTCCCAGGCAACATTCTATGGGATTATTTGGGTTTGCATGTTCCGTGTTTCAGAATATTGAAGGGTGCCAAGGCCTGGTGTGGCCTGGCTCACTCCTGTGCTCCAGTCTGTGCAGTATTTAGTCATGCCCAACAACCCAACAGTCTGTCATCATGTTCTCAGAGAAGGCCTGGCTGGCATCTTTAGAGAGGTCCTCCAATGTCCTGCCCAACTTAGAGTATGCTCTTTCCTCAGGGAGGTGAGAACCACAGGATCCTCAGCAAGAGGTGCCAAGGAACTGAGTGGCCAGTAGCAATGTCCCCGGCAGCCTGTGTTATGCATGGCCTGGGCCATGGCCTGGTCCCTGAGAGCCCTCCCACCCTGGAGAGCGTACCTGCTGGCCACACCTGCCATTACATTCTGATGTGTCTGGTGCTGACCGCCCTGAACACTTTTAGCTCCTGAGCATTTTATGTGTCTAAAGACAGGAACACTAAATACAGGAAGGAATTCCTATTGCAAGAAAGAAGATGGCCTCCTGTCAGCTCCTCCCTGTGGCTGTAGAAAGGCTTCAAAATGCTCTGGCTCTTGGCTGCTGGTACCATCTAAAATTATGGTTGGAGCTGCTCTTCACCGTGGCCCGTGCATAGGGACCTGGTGTGCATGGACAGTAGGGCTGTCCCTGCCGGGTGACCTTCCCTGAGCACCTGCAGACCATCCCCCAGCATGGTGCAGCACAGTCAGGAAGGAGATCTGGGCTTTCACCCTGGGGACACCCAAGGTCCCCAACACAGTGGGATTAGTCATCTCCCAGGGCGGAAGGGGACTTGAAAAATGGGCAGATATCGCCAGAGAGAGAAACACGTCAGAGCTTCTAGTATAGCTCATGAGTGGATAGGAGCTTAAGACATCCACAGCCTCAGTGTCCCTGTCCACATCGTGCCGCTGTGACGGAACACACTGCCTTCTCCCCACAAGGATGTGTCCCCATTGCCCAGGTGGAGCTGACCCACAGCTGGCTCTGAGCCTGTGTAGCCTCCATCTTTCCAATATGTACACATTTTTCACCAACTCTAATTTATTAATTAGCCAAGGCAAACAGTTATAAGTTGTCTTTCATAATATAGTAGAACAATGGTACCAAAAAGGCATACTGAAAATTACATGAATGTGGCCTCTATTTAAAGAGTTAAGACAGGTGCTAATATTTTAGCTGTGGTAATAACACTGAGGCTGGAGAAGGGCCCCTAGCCTGAGCCCTGGCCCTGCCTGTGAGTTTGTCTCTTACCTTGTGGCTGCATGAAGTATGGTATCACGGTTGGCACCTGGCAAGGCCTTTTACTGTGTTGTCGCAGAGACAGATGAGAGGCCAGCTGGGGAGGGAGAGATGGAAGCGGGTCTAGACCCAACCAGAGGGCTCAGGATCTCCCCACCCATGAAATCCTCTGCCTCGTAATGCTATTAAGATGCCAAGTGAATTCTGATATGAGTCCTGCAGGGACAGAGATTAAAGCTGTGACCCTCACGGACCACCTGAAACTGGAGAAACTTTATGCCTGGCTCAAGGATCTCACTGGTGAAGCTGAGTGATGAAGGTGCCCGAGGTGACATGGGCAAGGGGTGTGAGGACGGCGCAGGGTCACTGGCGGGGAAGCCGGGACTTCTAGCCCTGCGGGATCAATGACCACTTCAGGATGTCAGATAGCACAGGTCACACGTGTGATCGAAGCAAGTTGTCCATGGTATATGTAGGTTTTTTTCAAGAACAGTACAGTAAAGACACGTCGCCGTTAGTTCCCCTCAAAATGGACCCCTGTGCTCAGACCCACGCAGCCTCCTTCCCAGCTCTTCCCGAAGCTGGTCCGGCGGGACTCTGTATTTGTGCCATCCTGGCTGCCTGAGAGTCCTGGTTCTGGACAGAATATTGGCCTTCGAGGATCATTTTGACTTGAGAGGACCCAGAAGCCACACAGTGCCAGCCTAGTGAATAAGGAGATGAGGACACACCCTAATGTCTTTATTTGCTAGAAACTGTGACAAATACTCACTGTAGGCTGCTTCAGGAAGTACATTAGTACAAGTATAATAAAAACCAGAGAGTACGTTTGGGCAGCTTGAAGGTATCATGTCTGTTAGTATAATAATTCAAAATAGAACTGTTCTATGTTTCATCACCACATGGCTGTAAATTTGGACTTAATGTAAAAACTAATATCACTTGTGACCAGTTTAACCAGCTTTAAATAAGAGCCTTATGCTGTGCCTCTCTCCTGTGAAGCCCTTTATTGAAGATGATGTCTTAGATTTCAGCCTGGCCTCACCTGACTGGTCTGTAGTGAACAGAAACCTGGGGTTATTATTTGTGGCAGCCTGTGAAGCACATTTGAAGGGCTAGAAATAACATGCAGAGCTCGAAATGCGAAGTGGATCCATGAAGCTACCACATGGCTGGAAGAAATCTGTACTGGGCCCAAGTCGGGCAAAGGAGCCTGAACCCAGAAAGTTCCTGGACAGGCAGCATCCTCCTTCCTCTCGTGGAAATCATGGGAGAAAGGCCTCTCCCCACCCCCACCACCGCCTTCCAGTTCATGGACGAGGACATTGTAAAACTGACTGGTTCCAATGCATTCATCTTCTCTGTAATGCAGTTAGAATTTGACATGAGATCCTGACTTGAAGGCCTTACAATCACTTCAAAAATGTTTAAGCATCGGTGTTTCTCTGCCCAAGATGAAACTTTTTCAACATATGACCCCAAGTCACTTCTCATCTTAGTTTTGATGCTTTATCTGCTGCTGATCATTTTAGAAAACCATATTAGATGCAGAATAGCAATTTACAGTGACTCATCCTCTTACACTCAACCCTGTATAGTAGATGGAAGGCTTTCCTCAAGGCCCGAGCACCAGTCCAGTGATGAGTGTGCCCCGTGTGACCTCACAGCACAGCTGGCCCGGCCCCTGGGCGTGCCCTGCATCAATTAGTTGCAAAAAAATCCTGTAGTCCAAGCCAGCCACGGTGTTCTACTGCTCATGTAGCATTAGCCGTGGAATGCGGGCAGCTGAGGTAGTCATTTGAAAAGCATGTTTCTCTCCGTTATAATAAAAATGGTAATTTTACTGTCTGAAAATGTTTCTAAATTTGGAATCTATCTAGAGCAGCCCCTTTGTCACTGGTTTGTGGATTTAGCAAATAACAAGGTGGATTAATCTCAGAGGAATAAAAGGAAACTAGTTCTGTCATGGTATACACAGAAATATTGACCCACTGAAAATTTTACCCTCTCTCCTGCTTTCTTTCCTTTTCTCTCCCTCTCTCTCCCACTGATATTTTCCTGCAAGTGGCCTGGAGGGGAACGTCAGGGTGGCAAAGACAGCAGATCTGTGGTGCGAGAAGTGTTGCTGGAGGTCAGAAGTGCAGCAACACCTTGTGTCCTGAGTAGGTCATGCAGGATTGGAAGGCGCCTGAATATAAAATGGGTGATAATGTGGCCATGACCTCGAGCCATTGTCCCCACTTTATTGACTTGCTTTTCTTCCCTGTTTCTCTGAGGGTTGGTTGTTAACAGACATTTCTTCAGTCCTTGTATCATGGTCTAGACTGGAGCTATTTTTGTTTTCTGTACCATACAATTTTGCATATAAGTTGACAACAGCTTATCTTCCCGATTTAAACTTGAATTAACTTCATGCTCCTAATTTGAGTGGTTATGGGGTCACACTCCAGCTGGTCTCACTGCAGAGCTGCCTCCCTTCCACAGCCTCCCTCCTCTGTGCTTTGGTGGAACTTTTTACCTGACAGATGCTGCTTTGTCTTTTAAGTTACATGCTGCACAAGACACTATACTGCATTCCACTCATGTGTATTGTCATGGCATGGGCTAAACTGCATAACTGTCTTTAACTGGGGAATCATAAAATTAGAATTGTCTGCTCTATAACATCTATTTTTAAACAGTTGTAGAAAAAGGCTATAGACTTGGGGATTTTTTTTAATGTTGCAGAATAATATAAAATAGAGTAGAGCAAAGTATCGTCCTAGAATCACTCATGGTATAAGTTTGCACTGGTCCCCTAACTGCTTCATTTGTATATAAATGAAAATGAAAACAAAGACATTAATTTGCAGGGCTATTGTGAGGTGGAGTGGCATACACATGCAGGCCTTGTACTGAAGTACAGTGTGCTATGTGGACATATTTGAGTCGCCTTCATTAGCCACATCTTTCTCTAACTTCTTCATATTCTTGGTGGATATAAGCTCTATAAACACCTTGCTCCATACAACAGTGATCCCATCCCACAGCCTCATCTCTGGGTAGGTGTTCTGTCAGGAGTGCACTAGTACATTGGCTGGGCTGTACCAGAGACAAGATGGCCCAGAGCTGGAGTCCTGCAGGAGCCGTGCTGAGCACTGGGCCCTGGGAGCATGAAGTCCCTCTTGCCTATGTGACCTGACTGGATGGGCTTAACCTGAGATCTCTCTTTCTGTCCTTATTTATAAAAGTGCACACAGACCAGCACACACAGGTTTTCAAGATATGCAACAATTCTGCATTCACTGTATTTCTCTGAGTCAAAGGCCAGATACCTCTTGTAAGTTGATATTTGTTTGCCTGTTAAACAGAGGTGAATTGTAAGCTTCCACTTATTTAAGTTCTAGGCAATTTCCATAGTGGTTTTCTTCCAAGAAGTGAACTCCGATGAAGCTCTTGCCTTCTGCTCAGGGCGTCAGATCTCAGGCTGGCTGCATGCAGTTCAGCCCACCTGGTCCTTGGGATGCAGTGAGCATAGGCCCCCAGCTGTTGTCTGCCCTAAGCAAACCCACCCCAGCTCGAGCCATGCAGAGACACAGTGAGATCCTGCCTTAAAATAAAATATAGGCGCTGAGGATGTAGGTGGGGAAGAAGGCACTGATGTAAATCCCTACTACCAAAATGAAGGGAAGAAAGGGGAGGAGAAAGAAAGAAGAGAGAGAAAGAGAGGAGAGAGGGAGGAAGTGGATGTTCAGCTGTAATTAAACAAAGGCTTGTTGAACTAGTTCTTCTGTTGACTCACGTGGATGATTCATATCCGCTGTGGGGTTTGCCTCTGGAGCAAACATCCCATTAAAGAAATCCACTGTTTACAGACGTTCTGGGGCATGAAGAGAACCAGTGAGTTGATTTTCCCTGTATTTTACTGGACCCTGGAAGAAATGCAAACCTTACTATAATTTAGGTTTGGGAAAACATCCAGAGTTCTTAAAAAGTCAGCCTCATGGTCTTCCTCGTGTGGTTTCTAAGAGTCTGGAATCTGACCCAGGGGAATTCTTTCTTAGGTAAAA
>PVIC010020021.1:0-29950 GCA_004025085.1 Thryonomys swinderianus | reverse complement strand
CCATTTGAAGGGGTGTTATTAGGGAAACAATAACATCCACCCTATTAGCTTATAACTAGATGACACCTAAGAGTTCCTTCAAATGTAACAAGGAATGATTTTTACTTGATTGGGCAGATGGCAAAGTGATAGAAATACATAAAAATTCCACTTCACCATTCACCCTAAAAGACAAATTCATGGATCTATCCAATTCCAAAAGATGCCAAGAACTACCGATAAGAGATTGTGTTGTAGAAGGTGGGCCTTTAAGACCCCAAAGTTCTTCATTTTGCTCCTTTCATTCTGTTCCATATTATATAATATAAAGGTCATGTAAAGATCAGGAAATTCGATAAAAAAAGTAATGAAATTTCAGACTATGTGAGAAAAAACAATGGAGGTGAAAAAAATAATGAAATTTGAACCCATGTAAAAAGAACAGAGGTAAAAAGAAGGAAATCCACAAAATGGAGAGTTTCTTTCAAGGAAAGATCCTAGGACATTTGGAATAGAAAGGGATGAAAATAAAGTCAACATAGAGTACAACAAAGTTCCACTTCTTGGAATGAATCTGTCCAGCTTCAGAAAGTTTACTTTATCAGTGAACTGAAACTCAAAAGCTGAACAGAAAAGTGTAAGCGTAACTTTCGGTGACTCCAAATGTCCCAAAGAGGAACTTAAAATAATGAGAGTTGCTCCTTTCTCCATCCCTAGAAGATGGGGATTCAAGCAACTCGTTCATGATACAAATGTGTCTCCTGTTTTAATTAAACTCCTTCCCTCATCACAGGAAGGAGAAATAATCCCAATCTAACATCTTCTCCATGATGAACTTTGCTGTCTGTCTTCTGTCACCGAATGATTTTGGCTTATTAAAAAAGTAATGAGCTATTAATTAACTCTACACTCATACAAAGCTGTTTAATTCTCAATCTAATTAGCAGCAATCTGTTGAAGGATTCTAACGATTATTTTAAATTTGCTAACAGAAACATCTTTTCACTTTTCATAAGTTATTTATAGAAGCGCTCACATTGGATCCTGCTTGGTTTTTAATTTGATAATATTGTTATAAGATATGCTATTCATCTACCACCTCTGGATGACAAGGATTAGAATTTTAATCACTGGAAACCCAAAAGAAGATCCTGAGTCAGCTATGTGACCAGGAGTGCATCCTTCTGTCTTTGAAAGAGCCTGCAAAGGCTGAGGTGTGGGAGGAGGAGGAACCCTGTTGTGATGTCACTCCCAAACTGGGTAAGATCCAAGCATGAACCAAGGGTGGACTTAAAGCTCCAGGAGAAAAATCGAAGGCTGGGAGTTATGGCTCAATTTAGACTTGACAAGAAGGAAAGCATGTTGTAACACCAGTAGCAGTGTCTTTTTCATAACTGATACCACAAAGAGCATTTCTGAAACTCTTTTTTGAAAAACAGCAGGCATTAAATTACATTTCATTTATGTGTGAAACTGTTTCTGGAACCGCTGTAGTCAGATGTAAAAAGGTCCCATCGTATTTCACATGCACTGTTACTGATATGCATTTTGTAGACATTGGAAGCTTATATGTACATATTAATGTCAAAAGCTATGTTTCAAAATGTGAATACAATAACTACACACATATACACAGACGTCACAGAAAATGAAACGTGTATGCAGAGGAATTTATTCTTATGTAATGTAAGGGATGAGATTATCGTAAGTGTGCCACTCTCCCTCCTCCCACAAGATCAAATGTAAGATAAACCTACTCTGTAGTTAGTGTCACTGCTTTCTAGTATCTAAGGAGGACTAGGAAGCCATTTCCTAGATAAACTTCACCTTTCCCTCCTGACACTGCAGAAGCAATGTAATAGTCTACAGCAGTAAAGACAAACTACCTGAGTTGGAGTCCTGCCTCCATACTTACTAGCTGTGCACCCTTGGGAAGTCAGCCTTCTCTGCTTCCTTGACTAAAAATGAGAATGGCAATAGCACCTACCTCGTAGGACTAGTACAAGGATTAAATGAATTACCATCTCCCTAAAGCCCTCAGAACACAGCACAGAATACATGCTCTCTAATTTCTAAGTAAAATTAATACTAGATGAGCACTTTCCCCTATAAGATACATAGAGCTGGAGATGCTATACGGCCATTATCCCACTAATAATAGTAGTTTTTTTAAAGCTAGAAGCTCAAATCACAGAGAATATTTGGTCACACTGTGAAACTTTCTCTGTAGGCATTTTTTAGTTTCTTTTTTGAGAAAAACATAGGTAAAGCATTAAATTAAACGCCACAAATTTTGAACCCTCACTAGTGTTATTATTTATTAAATGTCATTAGTCATTAAAATGATAATAATTCACTAGGTTTTTTAAAAATTAAACACAGGACCTTGAAAGAATTAAATTTAAATAAGTCAGCTGAATATTAATGAGCTAGAAAAGCCTGAGGGAGCATATTCCTGAAACTATTTATTTATTTATTTTACAAAAAAGTCATAGTTATAAATAGTATTAATAATAATGATAATAATAGCCAACATTTATTAAGATTATCCACATGCCAGGCATCTGCTCAGTGGGTTACAAGCAGCATCACCCTGCATATGTAGATGCAAGAAAAAACGTTTGTCCTGAAGGTCCTCTCCTTTCTAGATCACCCCCGTTCCAACTCCTTGCTGGCTGCTCACCCCAAGTACCCAATGCCCAGAACAGAACACACCCTCCTCCTCCTTGGGAAGAGATGCCCAAATCCAATGCTTCTGCCCTTCAAGGATAAGTAGGAGCTGAAGCTGCCCAGAAGACAGAGGGCACCCAGCAGAGAGACAAAGCCCAGCTGAGAGCTTTATCTGGAGAAACCAAGCTCACTGCATGGGCCTGTGCATCTGTCCAGTGCATCAAGATCAGAGAACATACAGGCTTTTAAATCCAAAGCTCCATCATGGCATCTGACCTGGAGGTTCTTCAGTCTGTGTAAGTTTCCCCAGCCAAAATTCCTAGTCTTCCTCCACCACCCCATAATGACATTCAGGAGAGTTCTCACCCATGAGTGATGCTGTTCCTCAGAGGACTCTTGCAATTTCCAGGGACATTTTTGGTTGGTATAACTAGGGCGAGGACTGTATTACTGGGAACTATTATGTACAGGCCAGGGGTGCTACTAAATATCCTGCAATGCACTGGACAATCTCCACAACAAAAGACTGTCCGCCCAAAATGTCAGTTCAATTTCCAGTTTAAGCCCAGGATGAGAAGGCCCGGGCTGGAATGACTTTCAAATAAGACGGCTTTGGGTCTAGGCGGACCCCATCACAATTCTAACACAAGCAGTTGCACAGGCCTTGTGAGTAACAATCACTGAGCCTTGCTGCTCTTCTCATCTGAAAACAGCAGCCTGAGGAAGTCATCTAAAAATCACCTGGGACAGTGCTGCCAGCTCAGCAAACAGCAGCTATGATCATCACAGGCTCACCCTCAAAGAAGACATCCAAGCCACTTTCATCCTCCATTTCCCAACTCTAAGTCCTGCCTTACCTCTGGGTAGTAAGTTCCAAACAGTGAATTGAATTGATCCACGCAGGGGACAAACTCTCAACTTTGACTTCATTAGTACCACGTAGGAATCTGCTGAGCTGCCCAAACAAAGGTACCAAAGAATCTGTTTTCTACATAACATTTGGCAGCACAACCAAATCATTTCAACCACAGGCTCAGGGCTGGAAAATCAAGTTTCAGGGTTCACACAGAACTACTGACTCTCAGATGCTCCATGGGAATGGAGGCCATCACGCCTAAGTGGACATTATATACCAGAACAAAACAGATGGTGGAAGGGTTAAAGAGATGAAGCAAGCCAAACCCTCAAGGGACTTGCCTTAGGCAGGATTAATAACTAACATTATTAATATCAATACCATAAAACTAATAAGACTGCAACAGAGTCAACAGTTATTTGTCAAATATACCTGTGTGAAAATAAACACTATCAACACCTGCCCACCCGCCTTTCTGACCCAGCTAATACCTTCTTAGTTCACACATTTTCAACTCTAGGAAATCCTACCTGATGAACTCCAGCCCCTGGCTTGATTATGGCTCTGTGTCCCTGTGCTCTATTGGGCTTTCTATCATCACCACTGCTTCCCATTTTGCTCTAGTTGTCTTTTTCCATAACAGTTTGAGTGACTAATGATGTTTTACCTAATTTTGTTCCTGCCTGTATTTGTAACATGTAGCCTGGGCTTCGAACATACTGCTGTTGAATATCCATCAAATATGAATTCTTTGTGATACACTACGTACAGTATCTTTTGCCACAAAAACAGTGGCCTAAGACAAAAATGATTATTCTGTGCCACCACATCTGTAGGTCGTCGTGGTGGGGGGCAGCTGATCTAAGTGTGGTCAGCTGAATTTAACTGGGGCTTCAAACGGAGTCCAGATTTCTTTCACATGATTCTCATCCTCCTCAGACATGTTAACCAAGCATTGCCTTTTCATGGCAGTCACCAGAACACACAAAAAAAAAAGAGCAAGAAGAATCATGTGCTGCTTCTTAAGACTTGGTTACTGATGCTTCCACCTATATTTTATTACCCTAAGCAATTCACATGAATAATGACCACTTACATCTGGGAAGAAGGGAAAAGTCATGTGGACAAACCAAGGGCGAAGAACTGGAGACAATACAGCCTACCATGAGAGTCCTAGCATCTAAAGCTGCTTTTACAGTCTAGTTGTATTTTTGGAATATTCCCCTAAACTCCCACCATCAGAGGTGAGCACCTGCATACCCAGTAACAGCATTTGGCACCATTCCTGGCAGTGTTGGTTATAAATCACACGAAGGTCACATAACTGGAAAGTATCAGCGACATACAAAAAACTGAGATCCATATAACACCAGAGTCCACCCACCTGCTCCTCCCAACATGATCAAATCAAGACAGAAAATATGGTCTCTGAAGCTCTGCTCCAAACACATTTTCCTTCCCAAAGCAAAATTCTAAAATATTTTGGATTTTGTTTGTTTGTTTTGTTTTTGGTACCAGGGATCAAACTCACGACCTTATGCTTGTGAGGCAGGTGCTGGAACCACTGAGCTAAATCCATTTTAGAAGCACTGTGGCACCATCTAAAGAAATGTGGATAGAAGGTTGGAACTGTCTGGGCGGAAGAGCCACAGGCAGCCTCACTCACACTCCTAGTCTCCATCCCCAGCCACAGGCCAAAGGGATGGGTAATAAAACTTGTTAAGCCTCTGTAATTCAAAGCTAAGGCACCTGTAGCCCAGGATCAATCACGAATACAAGTTCATTTTAGTGGGGAGAGCTAGTCTTGCACTATTGTGACAAATACTTTCAAAACATTTCCAATGATGCTTCAAGATGGACATTTCAAGTTTTGCTTTAAAACAAAACTAATATGGATAAACAGAATTCCAGTCTCATTTAAAGTGAACCTCGGACTTTGCCCAGGAGATCTAAGAAGACTGGTTTTCCAGTTAATGTAAGACTCAAACCTTCTTGTTCCTTTTGTAACTGTGTAGCATCTACATTCAACACAGCCCACACAGCCCCACCTAGACTGAGTCTATCATCACACACACACACACACACACGCACACACGCATGCACACATGCATGCACAGTTGTTTTAGAAGTACAGAGCACTTATATCTCATGCATTCAGAAATAAATATTTTGGGTTGAGATGAAGCAAGAGTCAGTAAACTTCTTCTGTAAGGGGCCATAAAATAAATATATTCAGCTTGCTACTATAACAGAAGGGAATGAGCAAAGTTCACTCCAGTAAAATTTTATTCACCAAAACAGAACGTAAGCTGGATTCATGCCATGAGTCATATTTTGTTGCTCTTTGATCTAAAAGAATGAATACATATTAAATATATACTTAGCAAAACACTGGTCAATATAGTAATACCTCAGTTCATGAACACTTGTATTTGTAAATAATTCAATTCTCAAACAAAAGCGCCAAAATTTTGCTTGTTATTCACAAACTCCACATCACGTGACAAACACAGCTATGGCCATCTTCCCCACAAAAACACAAATGCAACCACATTTCCCAAAATCGTAAAACAAATTAAGTTAGTAAACCAAGGTACCACCATACCTCCAAAAAGCGTTCCCCAAAAATATATATTAACTTGGCCATTCTTTGCTGGATTTAAGGAGTGCCTCCTTTGTTCTTCCTCAGAGGTCTACAAAATGAAAAGTGATATTCCCATTTTATAGAAGAAGATACTGAGTTACTCATCCAAGATTACAAAGCTAATCCACAGTTCCAACCGAGGTCTGTGAATTCTGCTTCAGGGAATTTCATAACAGATGCCATTATGTACCCTGAACCTAAAATAGTTATAAAGAATGAAATGCCACTTCTCGTTCATGAAATATCAGGCAATGCCACTTTTATTCTAAGAAAATTATCAGTGATGAATTCAAATATATAAGTAAAGGTTCATTAGAGCCCTTTTTAAAAGAGTAAAATATTAGAAGAAATCCAAATGTTCAACAGGAACAGAAAGTTGGACAAATTAAGGTGTAGCTATTGAAAATAATGTTCATAAGAATAGATCATGATATTGGAAAATATTCACAATAATGTCATTTTTTTAAACCCTGAAATCAACACAGTGATGAAAGCCTGATCATCATTTGAACATTATATTATACACATAAAGGCTCAGTATGAAAATACTGTGATTGTTTATGATCACTTGGCTCTTCCTGGCCTAGAAACAGCAAATAATTTCAATTTTACCAAACTTTATTCACTATGCATATCTGATGTTTGCAATCAGATCAATGTGTCTTAAAAAGTGATTTGTCCTTAATGACCTTCTCTCATCTGTTGTTCCATTTTACTTATTCTTTTCTCATAGATAAGATGCTCACGGGTGACCACTGAAAATACAGCCATTTCATGTCTCAGTTCAAGGAGGATCCTGGGCCTCACTCTGACAAAAAGTTCAGCATAATCCAGCTGCCGTCTGGAGTCAGGAAGGTGGAAGCCATGGTTCTTTGTATGTTTCAAACCATCCCCTAAAGCCCAGCTATCTGTGAATCTCAAGCCCTGTTGAGAAAGGGTGGGAAGAAACCTCTTGTTTCAACCTTCAGCCTTTCTAAGGTTATTCTCACACAGGCAGAAAAAACTTACCACTTCTGTTATGCACAATGCCCCAGTATCATTCGCAATGTGTCTGATGAGTTCTGTGTGGTTTTCATAAGGCCTAGGAGGTAGGAAATAAGTAAGGCATTTCCTCCAAGTACTCAGAAAATAGTACCATATAATATACAGTAATACCAGGAAATCAAGTACCCAGAGAACCAGGCTGGCTTCTCCAGAAAATCTATATAGGAGTGGAGTGGTCCAGGCCAAGACACTGAAACTCACTCTGACTTAACATCCTTGTTCTTAAACGAGGGCCAGTAACCACACTTTCAACAGCCACCTCAGAATTACAAGGATCTGATGAGAAATAATGAAAATCACAAGCCACCTTAGTATATTAGGGTGTTCTTGTAATTGCTCTTCATACAGATACTGGGGTGTTCCCTTTCCCTAGCACTTCCAGATATAGATTTTAGAAATAGTTATCTATTTCTATACTGGAGGAAGACAGAATGTGTGCATGTTGCTCCATATGTGGTGGCTTATTCCTCATTTTATTCAACTGTTCAGTAATGAGGGTCATATGGTTGACGTATTTTTATAGCACCTGCCAGCCCTACTGACTCCCTCGATTATGCTTTTTGTTTTTCTATAAACATTTTGCATGCTACAGCAGAGATATTTTAAGTAAATTTTTATGTTGAGATTTTGTATTGATAAATGTCAACACAAATACAAAAGTTTATAAATCACAGACTGCTTAATAAATTTTCAAAAACACAGTGATAGCTGCCAGCCAAATGAAGAAATAAAATATTACCAACATCCTAGAACCCCCTTTCATGACTTTCTCCATTCAGCATCCTCCTTACCCCAAAAGAAGAGGGTCTTGAATTCTATTACCACAGACTTTTCTACCTATTTTTAAAATATTTAGTAATAGGATCATACACTAGTCTGTTACCTGTCTCTAGTTGCTCTCAACCAAAGTTCACTGAGAATCAGCCATTTTGTGGTTCAAAGGAGTCAGTTTTCTTGTCAGGGTAATACTCCTTTGTGTAAATATGTCACAATTTATCCATTCTACAATGAGCTCTTGAGTGACTGTTTCCAGTGTTCAGTTCACATAAATAACGCTGCTAAGAACACCGTGTACATGCTATGAGTAAGTATGGTTTACTCACTCCTATTAGCTATATACCGAGAATGAGACAGTGCATCATAAATGATGCATATATGTAACTTATTAAATTGGCCAAATTTATGTTTCCAGTAACAGCATATGAGAATATCAGATGTTCCACATCTTCACCAACATTCAGCATTGTGTCTTTATCGTGTAATGAATCTGGGGAATGCACAGTGAAATTTCATTTAGCTTCTATTTGCATTTTCTGGTGACTAATGGGATTCAGAATATTTGCATATGCCTAGTGTCCATTGGAATATTCTCTCCAGTACAATGTCTCTTCAAACTTCTTAACACAACGCTTTATTTTTTAAAGACGATTCTTGATTTATTATCTACAGGAAAGAGTAGCAAGAAAAAAATTAAATTGTACATGTTTTTTAAAAGTCACTTGAATTTGTCTCAGAGTCTCAGTTTTTATGCTGTTACTTGAGAATGAATTTCTTTGAATTTTCAATTCATAATAATGTAATCCACAGAAAAGCTTTAAAAAGTAATAGAGTAAGCTCTCATGTATAAGCACTCAAATGTGCCAATCGCTTTGTCACTCTACATCAATCTTCCAAGAATTCTGTGACAACACTGAGGTTCAGAGAGGTAAGTACCTTGCCCAACAGTACACAGCTACTAAGCGGCTGAACTGGAAGGCAAACACAGTGGAGGGGCAGTAAGTCATCATGCTACTCTTCATCATCATGAGATTCTTATTGTTCTCAGACTTCGACCTGCTTCACAATCCTCTGGAGGGCTTGTTAAAATGTCTGCTGGGTCCAGCCAGCTGATTCCTGATTCAATATGCTGGGGGAGGGGCGCTGAGAATTTGCATTTCTAACAGTTTCCAGGTGATGCCCATGACACTAAGCCAGGGAAAACCACTGCAGTAGAGGGTAACAATTACACTTTACTTTCCTCTGCATCCAAAGTCCTTGACCCAGTGCCCAGCAGACATCAAACACATGAATAATCGTTCAATGGTCCCTACTTCATTTGGCCCTCCACATTGGCATAGAAGGTTGTGCTTCATGGACTGCTTTGGGCTAGCGCGAGTGAACCCCATGATTCTCCTGTGTGGGTGAGGGCCCAGAGCAAGGTAATGAATTACTCTGTTCTAAAAAGGCCTGTCCACTCAACTGTGAAGAGAGCAAACGACTTCACTGATTCTCCCACCTGCGTTTAATCAAGACACAGATAAATCAACACAAAGGGACAAGTAAAACTGTTTCCACAGCTCTGTGTTGCTGTAGTCACTGAGGACTTGGTTTATTTGGGGCTGGCAGACTCAGGCTGATGCGGGCAGCTGGACAGAGTCCCACATCGACTGTATCCAAGCAGACCCATCCCTGGCCTTGCTTCTAATGAGTTCTACACTAGGTCTCTTAGTGCATGTTGTGACAAAAACTGTAGTTTGTTCCCTCAAATCTACTCTTCCCTCTTATGAGTGATGGAACCCAGACATTTTTTTAGCCAAACATTTCATTGCCCAGATAAAAGACTAATTTCCACCTGACCTTATATGCTATATATTTATATAATTAAGTTCTGATCAACAAGATAAAGAGGTAGAACTTTCCCTTCTTGAAATGGAGGGAATGTACCCTTTCTTGTGATTTCTTCCTTCTCCCACCACATATGCAATGGCTGGAACTTGAACAAATGCCATGGACTATGAAGTGCAAAGCCACAAACCCTGTGAATGACAGAACAAGCCCGGAACCCTTTCAACTCTGTACTATCAAAGAGCTGATGGACTGCCTTTGTGACAACTTTTACAGGAAGTATTAACCCACTTTTATCTTACTTAAGCCATTGATATTTTGAGCCTTCTTGTTTATGCTTATAAGTTTTATCCGAACTGGTAGGCTCCAATGTCAGCAGGCACGATGAACCTGCTAAAAGATGACACAATGAGGTTTAGCTTCACATTCTTCCAATATATCCCATAGCAAGTCACTTCAGATCTCTCAGCCTCAGTTCCCCCACCTATCCAATAGGAAGAAAATATGTTGTAACTGTTTCTTAAGACTTTTGTGAGCCACGAATATTATTCAGGTGAAATATACTTTTAAAAATAGAAAGCCCTCTAAAAATAGAGAGGACTGGGCCAGAGATTTAGCTCAGTGGTTCTGGTGCCTGCCTCGTAAGCGCAAGGTCCCTGGTTCGATCCCAGTAACCACATACAACAGTGCTGGGCGTGGTGACTCACGCCCACCAGCAATCAATACCACATACCACAGTGCCGGGCGGGGTGGCTCACGCCTGTAATCCCAGCACTCAGGAGGCAGAGACAGGAGGATTGCTGAGTTCCAGGCTTGCCTGGGCTATGTAGTGAGCTCAGGGCCAGACTGCACTACAAAGTGAGACCCTGCCTCAAAAAAAAACAAAAAAAATGTAGAGGGCTTTTATTGCCTACAAATAGAATTTGTAAAGACAAAATGAAGCAGGAGAAAGCCACATATGAGGAGTCCCTTCAAATAAAGTGAAAGGGACAGTTCCTCAGCTCACCCCTGCCAAGTCACCTCTCCCAGTTCCATCCGGTCATTCTTTATTTTCCAAACGAGAATTTAATTTTGCTCTAACACCATTATTACATCTAAATTAAATATTTATTGGGCTGAATATCAATTGACTTTTAGAAGTAAAGATTTGCAATTTATGAGCTAACACAGAGTAATTCAATAATTGTAAATTTCACAACCAAGCTTTGTAATCAATTACTGTTTAGTAATGATATAAATGCACGTTCTTCTCAGGAGACCCTGGCCAGCCATAAATTAGATTCTGCACACACAACAATCTGGCAACATTTCCACACTGGTTTTGTCTCTTCCGAGGAGTAAGAGAGGCCAGAGATAACTCCCAGGCTGCCTTTCCCTGGCTGTGCACTTGGGCCCCAGTTCACTTACCAGTAGGGCTGTGCTGAAACCAGAGTTAACGAGCATTCACGCAAAGCATAATGCACAAGATAAATCACCTGGAGATAAAACCACACACCTCAACTCAAAGAGATACTGCACCACATGTAGGTGAAAGAGACAACCATCCATGTAATCACCCACCCAGCAAATAGCTCCTGCGCCCCTACAACATGCCAGGTGCCACTCGACACCACTCTAAAGCACTATAGGAAGCCGAGACACCTGTCCTCCTAGAGGGTGAGAACAAAGCGCAGTGAACAATAAGCAATAAGCAACATAAACAAAATGAATTGAGCTGAACATCAACTGACTTTTAGAAATAAATATTTGAAATTCATGAGCTAACACCAAACATTAGCAGGTTATTAATGCTAAAGAAACAGATGTACAGGCAAAGTATGATCCTAATTTTATAAAGGAGGTAATTAGAGCTCAAACAAGGAACTTTCTCAAGACCAGCAACTACGTTAGGTTCAGGTTGGGCATGGAAACTCACACTTAGACCTACCTGGAGCTAAACTGTGCCTGTCTCTACCACACCATCGAGTGGGCAGGTAAACAAATCAACATGCCGGCCGCTCTGACCTGATTTCTCACAGACCGCAGCACAGAAATCCTGTCGATAAGTTCCCCCAGGTCTGTGACTCTCCAATTCAAAAACGGAGGCCGAGTCTACAGGAGACTCTGCAGCCAGACTGGACGCCAGTGCCCGCGGCATCCCCCATGCTGAAAGCCAAGCCTCAGCTTTGGCAGAAGGTCCATTTTCATTTCCATTTGGTCAATGTCAGCATTGTTTTCACCATGAAAGGATCACAAAGCAATTGTGTGTTTCCCAGCTCACTGGAAACCCATCATTTATCTTCCCAGGACTGACCAACAACAAGGGGATGCATTATACATTTGGCTTCCATTTGTAAAAAGTACAGTAAGAAGGAACGCCTCAGCGAGACCTCTGTCACGATCCCACAGATTCCAGGGACTGAGTAAAGTGTTTTTAAGTGAGCTCAGTGGTTACATTTTGAATTTTTATATTAATTTATTAAAGGCAAATTATATTGTTGAAAAAGGGAAGCCATAGAAAGATGGTTGTTTAATAAAATAGGTTAGCAGGCATTCCGGATGCGGTAATTAATTTTAAAAGTGAAAGGCATCTGGATGGTCCGTGGAATTAAATAGCTGAGAACTCTGCTCCTCATCACTATATCTACAATCCCAGAAAAGCAACAATAGTGCAGCAGTTGGGAATCTGGTACGCCCCAAGCAGGTGTGAAGCAAAGGAAGGCTGGTTATAAAGTGCATTTGCCCACTGGGATCCCTGCACAGCTCTCTCCAGAGCAGGTACATCTACCCTGTGGCCCATGAGCTTCAGATGGCCCTCAGCAGCCAGAAATGTAGCTTCATGGGATCATAAATTTCTGACATAATTATGTGAGTTTCAGCAATATTTTTCACCTATCCACTGCACAGTGCTCAAAGGTGACAATGGAACGTGAGCAGGGGAGGGTACCCTGTGGCTGCCTCCTGCCTCTGCCACACTCAGGAGAATGGAAACCCATGATACAGATGCTTGTGCAGCTCGGCAAGAAATACGCAGTAATTACTGGTAAAAGCACTTCACCCCAGCTACATGTATGTGTACCTGTGAAGACAGACATTTGTCATGAAACAGACATGCAAGTTTTCTTATCTAATTATTAAACTTGGGCAAACACTTCCATCAACTCAAACACTCATGATTTAATTTCACAAAACAAGAGCAAATACCTCCCTAGTTTTATGTTTATTTTGCCCTCTTTTTTAATTTTATAATAAAATATAAAAAAGAAAATATTCTATATATATATACATATATATGTATATATATAAATTATACATCATTTATATTCAGTCACTATGGCCCAGGCAAGCCAAAACCACACATTATGGTTTTCAGTGGGAGGATTCGCATAAAAAAGAAAAAACTACGCCTGACCTCTGTAATGTCTTGGGCTGCATTTTCCCAACAGAGATAACAATTCTTCCCATCAACATGGAAAGAAGTTGCAGAGGTCAGAGCACAGGCTTGAGAATCACTGTATTATTTAAATGTTGAAAATTAAACTTTGTTTCCAGAATGACACCATTCCCTTCAGCCCCTGGACTAGCAAGACTAGCAGAGGAAGAGTATGACTTCTCACTGGTAACAGAAAACACCCAGAGAGCCCTTTCTCACTTACAGAGAGCTGCTCAGGAGAGCTGCCTGACCAGCAACAGCTGCATTGATTCTGGTGAGCGAAATATAAACATAGGATCATTATTTCCATTTCTTCTCATTGCAACAGAAAATGAAATAAGATAAGGGAGAAATATGTGTGGGGCAGGATCACTTATGTCTGTAAGCCATTTCTCCTTTGGGTTCCTCCAAATCCCTCAATGAGAGAAAAATAGCAATCAAAGAAAAGGCTAAGCGGAAACCCCAGCCAGGACTCATCACCACTCTAATATACCTGCTGGCATTCATAGGAGCCAGAAGTCTAGAAGCACTGTAGCCCCCAGGGCCTTGGCCATGCCCTCACCATGTTCCCACAATTATAACCATCTGCAGAGGAGAGATGCAACAGGAGGTCTGTCATTAGCTAAAGACACAGCTCAGCTCAGGGCAGACATGGCTTCCATGGCCAAGCTGAGCCCAGACAGAAGCTAAAGGGCCCAAGTTGGACTATCCTGAACACATCCTCCACCATCTTGGCATTCCAAACAGAGGTGCATGCTGGGAAGACATGGTCCAAGGTGAGAAAGTCCAGGGCCTTGCACTAATGGCCATTTGTCCATTGTTTACATGCCAAACTAAAGTTAACCTCCATCTTTAACGTGAGGCATCTCATTTGTGTTAACTAGCTTTCCCCATTATCTTCCCATGGTTGCAAATATGAATATCTAGAGACATATGAGCTCCTTCAAGCTGACAGCTAACAGAGAAGCAGAGACTTGTAAGAGTTCTACCCTTTTCATGTTCGGTGATATCCTGATTGGAGCTGTGTGGCCTTTTCAAGCATGAGCACAGGAAAGTAGCTGTAACACACATGAAGAGGTCAAGATAACCACTGTGTGAATAATGAGAAGCACAGTAAGTCTGCCCCAGGTTAACAGGTTAAAGGAAGATAAAGACAGGTGTTCAAGTGGACGTTTCCATGGGTAGTCACAATGAAGGACAAATAATTCCAAAAGGGTAGAGAGATTTTATTAAGAGAAGATGAAAAATTAACCAACTGCTGACTCATTACCCATAGGTCTTGGAATAGGGTTATGTCTATCTCATCTCAGGTTAGAATGTGAAACTTTGTAAGGTTCAAGTGACTACAACAAACCAGGGAGTTTGTTGCTCTTGATATTCTCAGGATCGTGGACTAACTCTTTCTGCCTGAGCCCACACAAGCCACTCTGGGGACCCCAAGAACCAGGCAGAAAGGCCAGAATGGAGTAAGCACCTCACTGGGTTCAGGACCAGAGGAAAAAATTTCAGATATACCAAAAGGCTTCTTGAGCATCAAGAAGGCACATGGGGCTTCCTCTCCTAGTGTTCCCACAGTCCCCATTCCTATCAGTCCACTGGACAAAGGATCTGGGCTTTAAGGTCAAAAGAGGACCAAGCCTTTAGCTTCACTGACCTCCTGCACATTTTAAAGAAAACTAAAACTCAGGTTGGAGGCCACCAGCTATGGGCACCCTCTGCAATTCAGACCTGGCAGGACCACAGATTTCAATGGTAAAGGAACATCTCTGCCTTTCCCCCACCACTCCTCCTGTGTAAGCTGGGACAGGCCCTCTGATGCATTTCTAAACTACATACAGATCAAGATAAACTCCTTTTCACTACAATCTTAAACTTCTATATGTACATTCACATATACATACATGTGGACAGGTCATCTGTGTATTTGTATACATATGTGAATATGTGTGCTTAACACTGTCTCCTGACTATTTGCCCTACAAACTGTGAGCTCCATTAGAACTGCCATGAAGGTTCTGACTGCTTTATCTGTTGTCACCCAGCCCTACCCAGTGCCAGATCATTCATAAATTAATTCAGCAAGTGACTGCATTCTTTAGTTTTAGGCTCTGACACTGGTCAAGGAGAAAGATATGGAGGCTGAAGACAGAGATGGCACCCCTAGCATTTCTAAGAGGCTTTGATGCTCACTGTATGAGGAGGGAGACAGAGCTCTGAGGGCCCGTGTCAGGAGCACTCCCTGTGAGTCCCTAATGCTCCCTGAAAAGGGAACCACAGCCACAGGACCAGAGGTCTGGTTCCCAGGTCCCTCTCCACACACGTGGCCTGGAGAGGGTGCAGCTGCCACAAGGGGGCGCACGTATCTAACCTGGTCTGTCCTCAAAGCTAACTGCGCTCTCCCTTCTGTGCCCTTCCTGACCCCATCATCTTTCTGACCAGAAGGGACAGAGATGTGATTCTTCCCCAACTACTTCATTCCTCTTCTCACCACGCAGAGAGCTGCCTGCAGCTGCCCCACTTATTCACCCCCACTCCAAAGACTCCCTTCATAGGAATTGGTAATACAGAACCACAAGAATATGGAGAAGAAGAAATAAAGAGGCTAAAGAGGAATATATTTTGGGTAGAAAAAAAACCCTAAGTGATCTATGTAGCAAAGGTTATGCATATAGACAAGGACAGGTAAAAAAGAGAAAAGTTGTAGAATATGCATGCGCCATCAATATTCTTTGAGTAAGCAGCTCTACATCCTCTTAATTTTGTGCTCCTAAAATCCAACATCACTCAGAGACTGAGCCATGTGGGCTTTGCAAACCTGTTAGAATTATTTCACTGAGTCAGACGGTAAATTCCAGAAAACTAGAAAACTAATAAGAAAAATCAAAAAACATTGAAGCACACTTTTCTCCCTTACCTTACCTCCCATCCCCAGAAAAATGTATATCAGAAAAAAATCCATGTACCCATTCAAGAATCTGTGCACCATTTAAAATCCAGACCTACAGACCTACCCAAGAGCTGCAGGGCTTAAGAGAACATACAACTACCACACACAAGAATAACAGAATCACCTGCCTGCTTGCCATTTTGCATCCTATCCTGAGGACTAAAGAAAAAACAAAAAAGGACTTTTTGCTTCACAAATTGCAAAACAAAAAGAACAGCATAAGAGACTCTGGAGGTATACAGCTCTAAAGTAATCTCCACAAGATCCATAGGAAAGTTGCAAGGGCCATGGATTTAGCTCAAGCGGTACCAGGCCTACTTTGAAAGAACAAGGTCCCAGGTTCAATCCCTATTACAACAAAAATGCAAAAATCAGTCCCTCGTGCTTTCAAAAATAAAAGAGACCAGGGCCTCCATGATTTGGTGCAGAGACTTACCAGGAGACATGAGGCAAAAAAAAAGTGAGACTACAACAAGATTTGGTGAAATAAGGACTTTCAAGGAAAAAAGTAGGTGTGCATGGTGCAAAAGTAATCCTTTTAAAAAATCAATAAAACAGAGAAAAACTCAGAAGCAATCCAAGTATAACAAAATCAAGCCTTTGGTAAGTGGTCCAGAGAGAGCCAGCCAAGCACCTGAGTGTTAATGAAGGGAGGCCCTCCCTTCTGGCCACTCCAGGGAGACCTGTGCCACACAGGAACACCTGTCCATCCTTCACAGCTTCTCACAGCGCTCAGGCCCCAACCACCATCGGAGCTGAGTCCTGAGCTGGCTCCCCAGTCATCACCACAGATGTCGTGGGATCTGCACTAGGACAAGTCTTAACCTGGTTTGTGCCAAAATGGGCAATAACATCTCCACCCCAGCCTGCTGCACTATTGCTGTGCTCCAATAGTCGGATAGCTTGTGTGTGTGCGCGTGGTGCTGGGGATCAGTGGCACTCTACTACCGAGCTACATCCCCAATCGTTTTTTAGTGTTTCATTCTCAGATAGGGTCTCGCTGAGTTGCCCAGCCTATAACTTGCAATCTTGTTGCCCTGGTCTCTTCGGTTGCTCGGACTTTAGCACCCCTACCCCAGGCCTAGCTTTTCTTTTTACAAAGTCCTGCAAGGTCACCTAGAGCTGAGCTATAGCTGAAGGCCCAAGTAGGACTTCAACTTATAATCCTCCTACCAGACGTTGGTGACACACTCCTGTAATCCAGCACTCAGGAGGCTGAGGCAGGAGGATCACCATGAGTTTGAGGACAGCTTGAGCTACAGAGGGAGTTCAGGCCTGGCCTGAACTACAAAGTAAGATGTCATCTCAAAAACTAAAGACAATTTGCGATTCCTCTTCCTCAGCCCCTCAAAGTACTAGGATTATAGGCAATAGAATGACTTTTATACTGGTTTCACTTTTAATGATTTTGCAAAGAGATGACAAAATAAAACAGAAATTTCCTTAATCAAATTTAAGGGTTTTTGGAAATAGCTTATCTTATTGAAAATAAAAATATTCTCTCTCATCAAAGAATGATTCCCTCAAAGAAACATTCAGGCCTAGATGGGTCCATAGGCAATTTATCTAGGTAAGTTTTTACTTTTTAAACAAAGCTAGCATAATATTGATACCAGAATTTGATGACGATCAAGAAAAAGGACCAAAAACTCTACCTAACTTACAAACAAAACTTATTAAGAACTTAACAAATAGAACCTAGAAAAATATTTTTTAATAATGTATACACAAGTCCGAATAGACTTCATCCCCAAACCTTTAAAAAAAAGTATTAATATATTTAAAACAAGTATTTTATGGTTAACTAAATAGTAAAAAGTATTTAATCACATTCTTCATCTGTCTGAATTAATAATAAAAATACAGGCTTGATTAATTATAATGGAACTCTTGCTTAATTCAATGAAAAATTAAATATACACACACCCCATTACCACATCACAAAATAATCAGCATAGTACTTAAGGCAGAAAGCCTAATGATGATCCCACCGGAGAAAGGAAAAATAAGGATGCCCACTTATGCCACTGTCACTTAACCTTGGGCCCTTCATGCTGATCAATGCAGCTAGAACAGTCAAGTAGTATATTTTGGAAGAGAGATAGGAAAAGGATGATTGTAGATGCTTGCATACCTAAAAAACACTCAAAAGAATAAAGAAAAAAAGCTAACAGGGGAAAAAAAAAAAGGACTTCAGTAAAAACTGTAATAAAAAGAAAACCAAAAGCAGTAGTGTTTTACACTGAGGATAACTATATGAGAAAAGATACTTCTCTAAAGAACAAAAGAAAAAGCTGTTTAGAATAGATTTTAGAAAATCATTCAAATATCTGGAGAGTTTATTGCAAGACAAAAAATGAATTCCTGAGTCCACCAAACATGTAGTTCTTGGATGGTTATAATATCTAACTTTATGACATCGTGGAGTGATGGCAATAAAAAAAATCCCAATTTATGATCCTTAACAACATGACTCCCAAATTTGCCTGGATGAATAAATTCAGTAAAAAGCCATAAAAAAAACCTGAAAATGTTAAGATATGTTATGTACAAGTCCCAACTCATCATGACTAGCATAGTCATTAAGTGTCTACTAGCAAAACTTTTAAAAAGAATTCTTTAAAAATAAACAGTGGTTCTGTATAGCCAATGTAAAATTTTTAAAAAGACTTTAAAATATGATTACCCCAAGGATTTGGAGTGACTTGCCCTGCCAAATAATAAAATATATTATAACAAGATGGTGTAGTAAAAATATATGTATAATAGAATCTCCAGACCAAAACCAAGTTTAAAAGGGAATTTATTACAAGGTTAAAGAGACAATTCAAATCAGAATGTGGGTAGAAAAGAAGTGATAAATTACTCCATGATAATTAGCTGATCATCTGAAACACTTAACATCATAATATATATTATTAAAATATACGGAATTTTATCATCTTGGTTTGGATAATGAAATTCTTTTTTTCTTTTTCTTGAGACAGGGTCATGCTTTGTAGTTTAGGCTGGCCCTGAGCTCACTATGTAGCCCAGGCAAACCTCGAACTCAGCAATCCTCCTGCCTCTGCCTCCCAAGTGCTAGGATTACAGGTGTGAGCCACCATGCCCAGCACTGTGGTGTGTGGTACTAATTGCTGGTGGGCATCAGTTAGCACGCCTGGCATATGTGGTCACCAGGTATCAAGCCAGGGACCTTGAGCTTGCTAGGCAGGTGTTGGAACTACTGAGCTAAATCTCCAGCCCTAGATAATGAAATTCTTACCATGAAGACAAGTCCAGAAACCATGAATAAAACAAATTACTATTTTGATTAAATAAAAAATAAACAACAGCAAATCAAAGCATAAATATAGTTTAAATATAACTATTTACCCTGGGGAGGAAGATGGGTGCTGACTAGAAGGTGAAATGGAGAAGATGCTGGAAACATTTCAGTCTGGATAGTGCTTGCCTGCATGTATTCATATGCAAACTTCATTCAGCTGTACACTTAAAATTTGTGCATTTTATCATGGGTAAATTATGCCTCAATAAAAAAGGAAAAATAATAAGGGAAATAAATCAAGCATTTATCTTGTCTGCCCTATAAAAACTGTATTTCAGGGTAAGTAAAGATTCAAGAGTGAAGAATAATTCTTCATACAAAAGTTACAGCTAATACATGCAAAAAGGATGAAAGAAACTGCCTTTTGCAATCCTTCATGAAATGAGCAGCCTGGATAATGTCCATCAGCAGCGATGAAAACCACTAGGGCACCAGCTCTCATCAGCTGACGGCGTGTTTCTGACTCAGGTAATCTGGGGTAGAACATGAGAATTAGCATTTCTCACACATTCCCAGCCAATGATGGAGCTGCTGGTCACTAGCATTAGACAAAAGGTCAGTGAGCATATTTACAAAGGGTAAATTAGGCTGCCAACACCTGACCCCAAAAGACACATGATCAGTCTTAACTTTGACTCACAGGAAATGGAAGAACAGAGGGACAGGATAAAGCACCATAAATATGTAGAGGGCTAATTCCAGTTTATAGGGAAATCCACAGAACATACAACCCTGCATCCTCACAAACAAATGCCATGGTAGAATGTATGATAGGTATTGTGAAATAGGAAAAAAATGTTCAAAAGAAAGGGGAAAGGAGAGGAGGGAAATGCAAAGAAAGGAAAGAAAAAATGTGATTTAAAAAAAGCTTATGTATATAGAAGGTGGGGCTTAAAAACGAGAATCAAGATATTTCATGGACAGTTACAAATTCTCAATATTAAATGTGATCATAATGTATACTTAAAAGGTACCAATACACTCAATAAAGGGAAAAATAAATAAATGCCATGAAGAAAAGCAAGGGGAGAACTTTACAGATCAAAAGAAACTGAAAGACCCTACTGGATACTCAATCAAAATCTTTTAATTGAGTAGTTATCAAAAAAGAATAGATTTGGGCTGGAGATTTAGCTCAGTGGTTCCGGGGCCTGCCTAGCAAGCACAGCATCGCTGATTCGATCCCCGGTAACCATATACAACAATGCCAGACGTATTGACTTACTCCCACCAGCAATCAGTACCACACATGACAATGCTGGGCGTGGTGGCTCACACCTGTAATCCCAGCACTCAGGAGACAGAGGCAGGAGGATTGCTGAGTTCCAGGCTTGCCTGGGCTACATAGTAAGCTCAGGGCCAGCCTGAACTACAAAAGCGAGATCTTGTCTCAAAAAAAAAAAAAAGAAAAGAATAATTACTAGAGGGAAGGAAGTTAAGAGAAGGAATAAAGGATAGATAACAAGTACCAAATAAAGTCAGAAGGAATAAGTTCTAGGACTCTACAGCACAATACAGTGACTAAAGTTTACAACACTGAACCATAATAGAGGAATTTGAAGCCTCTGAATAAAAAAAAATAATGAGATGGAAATGCTAATTACCCTAATTTGATCTTTACACATTGTATACATTTTTAAATTATCACACTGCACATTCTATGTAAAATTATTGTGTCAATTAACACTAACTATGTAAATATTCATAAATAAAACTGAGATCACAAAAAATGGGTAATGTGAAAGAATTGTTACTCATTTGCTGACTGTGATAACAGAATTGTATTTCTAGTTTTGAAGACCTAATCTGTTAGGACCAAGGGTCTCTTAACTGTTGCACTGGTGACATTTGGAAGAACATCTTTGTGTTTTACAGGGTGTGTAGCAGCATTCCTGGCCTCTCCCTGACAGATGCAAACACCACCACCACCACCCCCAGCTGTGGCAACCAAAATTGTCTGTAAACAGGGAATTGCCCCCACTTAAGAATACTGTGTCAGAAATATCTTCTGAAGAATCTGCTATTGAAATGATGTGTCTGGGGTTTAAATCTAAAAATACTGCAGGAAACACAGTGGAAGGTGGATAAGATACAGCTTGAACAGCAGAATATAGGTGATGGTTGGAGAAGGGTAGTACATACACAGATGTCATTATTCAATTCTCTATGCTAAAACACACATTTCAACACTTCTGTTAGGAAGTCTTTACAAAAACATATGTACTTGCATAAATTAATTGTGGGGAAACATAAACAAATGTTCGTGATATGTGGAAAAAACAGATCATGCACTATGTACACTGGGACTCCACTTTGAAATGAAAGGGACACCAAGAGATACTCAGAATAAGGGTCAAAATATTCACATTACGGATCTCTGTGTGGTAGAACTATGGGTAGTAAGTTTCTTCTTCCAGGCTTCAGTGTTCAGAATTTTCTGCATGCAAATACACTTCTTGCTCAGGGTAAACAAACAAGTAAAATAAAAAACTGATAAAGAAGAAAAAGATTGCAATAGTGAGATATGCTATTGGCAAGGAAGGAAAAAGACAGACTATTCAAACCAAACACAAGAGCTCAAAAAGTACAATAATCAGAGGCCACTGAGAGCAAGGGCGATGATAACACACAGCCCCTAAGGACAGACTACAATAAAGCATGCCAGTGTGTGCGTGTGTCTGTGTGCGTGTGTGCATGTGTGTGTTTCCTGATTCTGACCTTGAGGTATCTGAATTGCACTTGATCTTCCTTGTTTCAGATGGCAAAGTCACATGGAATAAATTTTAGAAAGTCTTCTCTCTATAAGAGGACAGTAATTATTTCTTGGCTGGGCAAATGTTTAAAGTAGTTAAAGGTTTTTTTTTTTTAAATAATCATTTTGGTACTTAAATCCATAGCCAAGTGGGAAACTCAGCTATTAAGGTATCACATGCCTCAAGGACTCTGGGTAGTTGGGGTTTTGCTCTCCTGCTTTTTGGAGCCAAACAGAAATTATCTGCTATTTAGTCACCTGTTGCCTCAGCTCACCTGAGCAGCTGCAGCCTGGCTTCCTCACAAATAATTAATAAGGATCAGAATTCCTAATTTTATGAGTCTGTCTGCAGTGTCTGGCCTTAAATTTCAGTTCTTTTCATCTTCAACCCTCCTGAGATCTACTATAAAATCATCTCCACAGGATCCATATAAACAAAGACTGCCTCCTTCAATCCTATGTCCCCAGAGCCTAGCAAAGGGCCTGGTACATGGTAGTTGTTCAATAAATAATTGTTGAATAAATAATTGAATCCCTCTTACTGATTCTGGCCTTCCCGAGCAATGTCTATCATCTAAGCCTTCGAATGGTCAAGTTATCAGCAGCCTCAGACTCTATTAGCATACAGCTTACCCCTACTTCCAGGGAATTAATGAAGATGATGACGTAGACCCATTCATCCACATGCACAGCAACACACACGCACAACCTCTGCAACACACCCAGACACACCCACACTCAGTGCTACTGACTCCTTGCTCCTCAGTCTGCATTTGACCTCAATGTCTTATAAAACAAATTCATTGGCTGAGCTAGAATCCTTGAGACTGTGACTGTTATGTCTACATCGATAGCTGCCTCAGGATTCCCCCTGGTTGCAGTGCTTCCCTTCTCCCCACAAAGGCTCCGTGTTTGTTTGAAGACATTTCTCCTGGCCCTTTCCCCAGGCCACAGCAGTCCCCAGGGCTTCGCAGAGCCCCCAGACAGGCCCCACTCTGTTCCCTCTTGTGTTTAGCATGAGAACCGACAACACATTATGGACTCAAAGCCAACTCGCTGCAGACAACCCACTCTCGCTCCATTTCTATCTCCTGACCTTTCCCCAGACCTACTTAGGGTCCCCCAAATGTCACCCGAAACCCTCTCCTGAATACCCTTTAGAATCTGCCTTAGCTCCTCCAAGAAGAGGAGGAAACTGGGGCCTCAGAGGGTGAAGCTGCCTGCCAGTGGTGCTACTGTGAGTGACAGACAGTGGCCAAAGTCTCCTGATCCCTAAGAGCCCGGTTTTCTTTGTCCAGAACAAAGGTCAGCAAATTACAGCCTGTTTGGTATATAAAGCTTTGTACAGCCATGCCTATTCACTTGTGAATTATCTGTGGCTGCTTTGGGCTACAAAAGCAGAATGGAAAGTTATGATAGAAACTATAGGAACCGCAGGCCTGAAATATTTACTTAGTCCTTGTTTACAGAAAAGTCAGCTGACTCCTGCTAGGAGGTTCCAGAGAAAAGGAAGGAGAAGGAAGAGCATGACAGACAGTCCACAGACGAAGTGCCAGCCAAGCCCAGCTCTTCTCCTTAAAGACAGCCAGCTCCGAAGGAGATGGGAGGACCCTCTTCCCTAAGGCCACAGAGCGCCAGTGTCTCCTGCTGTCCACCCACAAGCCCAGTTAAACCCAACCCTCTCACTTAGCTTGTCCCGACCCTAGTGCACAGTCAGCCCCCCACCTTCTCACCCTTCTCACAGCCACACCTCGCCACTGCACTCCACAACTACTAGGCACAGAGCCATTATCAAGTAAAACAGCAAGAACGGAGGTGGCAGCAGGCCCCTGCAGGACTTGTCCTGGGTGCTCGGGTTCCTTCCTGTGTGACCTTAGGAGACAGTCACCCTCGGAACACACACTCGATCATCTGTAAAGCACAGTCTTTGAATCAGGTATTTGCCAAAGTCCCTTCCATTCTGAGAATCACTGCAGAAATTCGACCATGAAGTAAAACAGAGCCGCCCCACATAACTTGCTAACAAAGTACCCATTTCCACCAAAATAAGTCCATTTAATCTAATAGAGAGATGTGATGGTACAAGCAAGAAGCGCCCACTCTGCCACTCGAGCCACTAAAGAGCTCAGCTGGGTGCTCCCTCCACACCTCTCTCTCAGCCTCTTTCCTCGTCCCTTTCTCCCCATTTGCTTACTTTCCAATCCTTATTTTCTGTTTTTGCTTAATGGAACCATGAGGCTTTCCCAGCTCCACTTCACACTCCTTGAATCTACACCTCCCCTCAGCTTCTTGGTCTGTATAATTTTCCCTGAATTAAAATTAAACCACCTGGTGAACCTCCATATGAAATTCCCCAGAAAGTGCCTGCCAAGATCTGCGGCCTTGCTGAGACCTTCTCCCCAGCTTCCCCACGCTGAGCACACCACCAAAGATGAGGAACTTGCGCCCTGTGTCCAGGCTCCTCCAGTAATTTTAAAGGTCTAATTTGCTAATGGCCCATTCCCTGATGTCAGCCCAGGGGACCTGAAGCCACGTCAGACACTGGGCTACCTGTTCAGTCCACTGGACCTGCCTGTGAGGGAAAGAAGTGGGTGTCCTTCCTCTCCCAAATCAAAGGCAGCCCCAAACAGAAAGTCACACTAGATCTGGAACCCATGGAAGTCCCAGCTTCATGTCCCCAGCCTTCCTGCTCCTCCTCTGGGGATTCAGAACTGGAACAACATTAGCTAGCAGGAGAAGGCAGCAATGCTTCGGGGGACTTAACATGAAACAGAGCAATATTTTAAAGACATTTTAGAATATTTGTATAAAGATAACCCCAGAATACCAAGAAAAATTAATATCAGTCCATAGAAAAAACATCTCTATTACACACAAGCACCCAGTCCCCACCAATCTTGCATTCACTAGTTGGTTTCTTGCATTTCCTTTTGGTAGAAATTAATGCATATAAGTGAACATATACACAAATGAATGTGTCATTTTGTTATAAAGCTGATCAGCCATTAGACAGTTTGGTACCTGGATTTTTTTGAATGAATGAATCTGAGATATTGTTTCACTGTTCCATTAATGCTTAGAGATCTGGGTCTTTCTCTTTAATAGAACTCCATAGGCTAGACATATACATTCTACCCAGTGTTTTGCAAGTAGGAGAAGAGTTACAATAAATATACTGATACATAAATTTCTGAACATGAACACAAACACATACATACACATGCACATACACACTGCTCATTAGAATTTCTAGAAGTAGGGGCCGGAGATTAAGCTCAGTGGTTCCGGCACCTGCCTCGCAAGCACAAGGTCCTGAGTTCGATCCCAGTAACCACATACAATGCTGGGCGTGGTGACTCACACCCACCAGCAATCAACAGCACATACCACAGTGCCGGGCGTGGTGGCTCACACTCGGGAGGCAGAGACAGGAGGATTGCTGAATTCAAGGTTTGCCTGGGCTCCATAGTGAGCTCAGGGCCAGCCTGAACTACAAAGCCAGACCCTGTCTCAAAAAAAAAAATTTAAAAAAAATAAAAAATTTCTAGAAGTAGGACTATTTTAAAAAGGACAAAATGAGCAAATCTTATTGGGATAGTGTATGTGTGATGCAAAGTGCTTTTTTAAATTACTACTACAATGGGATAAGATCTTCTGTGATAGGATATTAGAGCTAAATTGAACTCATCCTACTTTACTTCTGGTTGTCTTCGAGTCTATCATTCCTCAATTTCATCCACATTTGTGGTTATCAATGCCCCATTCAGGGCTTCATATTCAGCAGGCCTTCATAATCCAGTTTACTTTCTTGAGGCTTAATACCCTTACCGAGCCACTATGTGTGAAATTATCTTTTACAATGCTGAATCCAAGCAGTTTATAGTTTTCAGTCAATTACTCCAACCACCAGAGCTGTGCTCAGGATAACATTTCAGCTAAATTTCTTACTTCTTGGATCATGAATTCTCAGATACAACTAATCCTAGCATTTGTTGAGTCCACATATTTGGACTCACTCTCAGGCCAAAGACTCCCTGCAAACTTCAAAAGCCACACTTGAGAAATCAGACATGTTCTGAAAAATTTTAGTACAAATTCTGATAAATTGGATGATAATTCAGAGTCCTTGATAATGAATCAGCCCTTTTAAAAAATCCTATAGCAGTGGGATGTGGTGGCTCATGCCTGTAATCCCAGCACTCGGAAGACAGAGACAGGAGGATTGCCTGGGCTACATAGTGAGCTCAGAGCCAGCCTGAACTACAAAGCATGACCCTGTCTCAAAAAAATAAAAAATAAAAAAATCCTATAGCAAATTCATTTGTAATTTTTGTCTCTTCGATTAATAAAAAAAAAATCATGGCTCATTAATTCAACTGTGCCTGTAAGCTTTTGCTGTGTAACAAAGTACCCCCAACATTCAGAGGTCTCAAACAGCCTCACTCATTTATTTATCAGTGATTCTGTGGGTCAGCACTTTGAACAAGGCTCAGGTGGGCAGTTCTGCTAGTCTCAATGGGCTTGATCAGGCATCTGGGATCAGCTACTATCAGCCGGGGACTCTACATGCAGGGCTGCCTACAGATAAGTTGCCAGGGTTAGCAGCTAAGGAATAGGCCAAGTGGGCCACACGTGTGTTATCAGCCACAGACTGTTCTGGGATTCCTCAGTTGGAGGCAGCAGCAGGGATTCCAACAACAAGACAAAAAGCACCAAGCAAAAGTGTTTTTGCAGCCTGTGACCTATTGATAAAAACAAGTCACATGTTTGAGCTCATTCCAAAAGATGGAGAAAGAGCCACACTATGAAAATGCCCAGGGGGACAGGGAAGAATTTACATTTTGCCACATCAACTATTGATACATTTGTCAAACCAAAATCATATTTATAGAAGACCACATTACAGAGAGCAGCTTGCAATCACTCCAATTCTTTATTCTTAGGACAGTTTTTTTAAACAGGATCCACAGAAAGCAGCCGCTGGAGAGACTTGCCCTCTTCTGCCATCCTTCTAGCAGCGAGGTACCCTTGATCCAGACGTGATGGCCTCTCAAGGGTCTTCCTCAAGGTCACAGTAGCACAGAAGGAGAAGACAGAAGATTCGAGCTTCACCTCCGCTCTCCAAGCAATCTAATTCAATGATGGCCCCTCCCCTATTTGCCTGCAGGGATTTCCAGAGAATGGGGCAAGAAACCGAGAAGAATACTGAACTGAGAACCTGTGTGCCTGTGCCCCAGGCACATGGAAGCCACCTGGTGTTACACAGAGAAGACCTTGAAACACTAAGTGACGCCTAAAGCTCTAAAAGGATTTGAATGCTCAAATAAAAATGAAAGATGTGAGCAGGAACCTCATAAGAAGGGTGGCTAGAATTTAAAGGAAACAAGTGAGGCCCCAGGGAAAAGGATTGCACCCAGGTCAGGAAGTGAAGTCCTGAAGGTAGCAGAAGGGTGTGTCTTCCAAGCCCATGATGGAAATGGCCTGAGATTGGCCCCACAAAGGAGAGCAATTCCCACTCCTATCTTTGCTGGAAAAACACCCCTATTTGCTGCAAGCAAGACATGGACATATATGGCCCCACCAAAGACCTAAAGGAAGCATGTTGCCTGCTCTCTACAGAAGGAAGTTTCCCTTTCAGCACACCTCTTTTATATCCAAGGTAAATAAGAGCTATAGCTACAATTTGTTGTATATCAACCATATGGTAGAAGCCTTGCCAGTCAAACCCACCCACATCAAATAATTAGCATTCATGCTGCAGTTATGTTCTCAGTGATTACCACGAGTACCTGTTAGACACTAGGCTCAGCTCCATACGAGAGACTGGAGAAGCACTGGGTGTGTGCCAGGCAAGGGGCTTGCCCTGCTGGGTTTTAAGTTCTAGCCACAGTGACTAATGTTACCTCCACCACAGCTCCAACAAGAAAGAGCCTCTCCCTTCTAAGAAGGATTGTTGCGTGTAAACTTCACATGCTCCACCTCAGGAACTCCTCCATCAGCCTGGCTCAAGCATAATCACCTCCACGAATGCATGAACCAGGGTGCAGAGCACTCACTTGTTCAAGAGCACGGTGCCAGGAGGTGGTCAAGCTAGTCACAGCAAGGACACCTTCCAGGCAACACTGTCTTGTAAAGGGTCCTCCCCACCCCATGAAATGGGGACTTACTGAGCCCGGTAGTTGAGAGCAATGTATCAGTAGCCTAACAAGCCTCCTTGCTTTTTCCAAGACTCTTAGACAAGCCAAGGCATCCTCAATTCTGCTCTCCCTCGCCCTCCTCCTTCCCACTTTGTGGAGACCTTAGCAAACTAACCAAATATAAATTCAATAGCTCACTGGCTCTAACGCCTAGCTCTGTTTCTTTATCTGCCTTAAGGGCTCACAGAGTTGCTAACTCATCAGTTGAGTAAAATCTAGCGCTTGCACTTTCATGCCTTCACTCACTCATTCAACACAAACTTACCAAGCCCCACTAAATGCCAAAGAAGCACCGATATGCCACAGAGATGTACTCGGGTGACAAGGTAACACAAACTCAGAAAGGTTGCTTGGAACGTCCTGGGTACAGTAGGGAGTGAGGACCAAGATCACACACTAGTCTGAACACAGGCCCGGAGGATAAAGAGAGAAAAGGAGTCAGAAGCTGTTCCGGCTTAGGGCCAAGTCTCCCCAGAAGAGTTTCTGCAGGACTGCAGATTTGAGGTGGGTGAGGTGGTAGCTCTCAGCCCACATTCCCTGGAATGCTTTTTACAGGCTCTTTTCCTACAGACTCCGGACGGCCTCCCAGATCACCAACAGCTGGCAAAGGCCCCCGTGAGCCCGCATACCCTCTGCCCCAAGCCACAGGGTCAGAGGAGCTGTCACAGTCCTCTGTATCTAGACGTCAGAGGAGTGATGAGAGAAACCCAAGGCTGCCTAGGACGTGAGGCACAGGGCAACTGGCTCAGTGACATGGAGACAGACTGTGGCACGAACAGATTACTAGAAGGTGGGAGTGGAAGCCAGATTGGCGTAGGCTGAGAATGAGTGGAAGAAGGAGACAGGAGTAAAGGCAGTTCTTCAAGAAATCTGGCTTAGAATTGGAACAGAAAAAAGAGCAATGACTGGCTGAAAGCCAGGGTTCAGGCAGAGGCATAGTTTTGTCTGGTGTTGAGATGAATTCTGAAAGCAGATATAAATGCTAGCAGGAAGGTTTTTAGGGGGTCCCGAGACCTCCTCTAGTATCAACATCTTCAGAGGACTCAGTACAGATCTACAATTCACTCCCCTGAAAAGACACAAAGCAAATGAGCAAAGGGAAAGGTACATGGAGACAAGTCAGGGGTGGGGGGAAGAACAAGCTTCCAAAGTACTCACACTGGACCTGACAATTCCTCCAACCCATTTTGATAACATGTGACATGCTGTCTACCAGGGAAGCTCAGTAGAGATCAGTACCTGAACTTTTAAAGCAGCTGGTCATGCTGACGCCTCTACTTGGCACATACTCAAAGTCCAAACCCCCAGAGGAATAAACCACATTATTTGCTCAAAAAGCCTGTCACAGTGAACACTGTTATCACTCCTGGGAATGGTGGGAACATGCCCTGTATCAAGTTCCAGTCACCAAAGACGAGCCCTGGCAGCAGGGCTTTCTAAGGGCAGGAATCTCAGGTCTATTGCATCAGTTCTTTAATACATATAATTGCAGGTTCAAAACTAAGCACACATTTATC
>PVIC010020020.1:0-29979 GCA_004025085.1 Thryonomys swinderianus | reverse complement strand
TGACCCAGTGTGAACTAGTCAAAACCATTTTGAGCCAGTTTGAACCAGTTTGGTCCGGTTTGAACTGGTCAAAACCAGTTTGAACCATTCAAAACTGGTTTGAGCCAGTTTGAACTGGTTTGATATGGTCTGATCCAGTCAGAACTAGTTTGAGCCAGTTTGAAACGGTTTGATCCAGTATGAACCAGTCAAAACCGGTGTGAACTGGTCAAAATCAGTTTGAACCGGTTCGAACCAGTTAGAACCAGTCTGAATTGGTCAAAACCAGTTTGAGCTGGTTTGAACCGGTTTGATCTGGTGTGAACCAGTCAAAACCAGTTTGATCCAGTGTTAACTGGTCAAAGCCAGTCTGATCTGGTTTGAAACAATTAGAACCAGTTTAAACTCGCTTGAACCTGTGAAAACCAGTTTGAACCAGTTTGATCCAGTCTGAACCGGTTTGATATTATCTGAACTGGTCAAAACCAGTTTGAACCAGTTAGAACCGGTTTGAACTGGTCCAAACCAGTTTGAATTGGTTTGAATCAGTGTGAACTGGTTTGAACTGGTTTGAACTGGTCAAAACTTGTTTAAAACACTTTGAATCGGTATGTACCATTCAAAACCAGTTTGATCTGATTTGAATCAGTTTGATCCGGTTTTAACCCATTAGAACCGGATTGAACTGGTTTGAACCGGTCAAAACCATTTTGAATCGGTTTCATCCAGATTGAACCGGTTTGATCCCATTTGAAAAAAGTTTTACAATCAGATTGTAAGAATTAATACATTATTTGCAGCCAGTAAGTATTTTTGAGTTATTGTATGTAAGCCATGATACACATTACTTTTTTTTTTTTTTTTTTGAGACAGGGTCTTGCTTTGTAGTTCAGGCTGGCTCTGAGCTCACTATGTAGCCCAGGCAAGCCTCGAACTCAGCAATCCTCCTGTCTCTGCCTCCCGAGTGCTGGGATTACAGGTGTGAGCCACCATGTCCGGCACTGTGGTATGTGTTATTGATTGCTGGTGGGCGTGAGTCTCCATGCCCAGCATTGTATGTGGTTACCGGGGATCGAACTCAGGGCCTTGTGCTTGCAAGGCAGGTGCCAGAACTACTGAGCTAACCCTCTGGCCCTACACATTACTTTGATACAATAAATCCTGAGGTCATTTTGATCAACCAGCAACCTAGGGGAGAAGATCATGGCTTTAACTTAATAATATTTAGCTGTAAACTGATTTAATTATAGGTTAAATATCTCAAGAAAAATTTTTAAAAGGTGAAATATAAAAAAACATTAAAAAATTGTTGAGCTTAAATGAAACAGCTGTATGATTGGACCAACCAACAAACTTCAGACAATTTATAAAACTAGAGTACACTCAAATACATTTAGCCTAGTTGAATTGCAATATACTTTTTATGATTGTTACGTTTTCTCAAGATACCCAAGTTTCTTATCCAGGATACAAGAAAAAATTAACCAGAAAGGAAAATGTCAATAAATTAGATTATACTAATATTTAAATTTTCTGTTGGTAAACTACAGAATGGAGGAAACCCTGTAATATTTTTAACTATCAAAAATAAAGAACTTGCAGGGAATGGTGGCTCACTCCTGTCATCTTAGCACTTGGAGGATTGCTGAGTTCAAGGCTTACCTGGGCTACCTAGTGAGCTCAGAGCCAGCCTGAACTACAAAGCAAGACTCTGTCTCAAAAACAAACAAACAAAAAACTGCTCTAACTAATTTTAGAAGGCAAGTACTAAAATAGATAATGGGCAAAAGCTTTGCATAGCCCACTTTCCAGAAGAGGATTTCATGATAACCAACAAAAATGTGTCATCTGCAAAATAAAACCATGAGGAAATGCCATCAAACTCAACTAAAATATATAACCTAATGATTATTGATCATTATTTGTTGGCCAGAAAGCAAGAAACTCACAACTGCTTTGCAGAGTAAACACTTTAAAAACTTTGAAAATCTCCTCAGCAACAATTACCCTACCTGTGATTCCATTTTTAAGTAGGAATCCAGTGGATGTGAGTATGTACTTGTACCAAATAACATGAAGAAATTTTTATAGCATAAGTTAGATTCTGAAATAATCCAAATTTTATCAAAAATCACATATGTGTGTGTATATATACATATATATGTATAGATATACATACACACAGATATATATATATATATATATATATATATATATATATATATATATATATAATTTGAATATACCATTTAAAAGGAACAAATTACTTCTGCACATGAATGAACAACCTGGAAGGTCACACAATATAAAGTTGAGAAAAAGAAAGCAAAGGAAATCATACTGAATTCATATGAATTGAAAAACTAATCCAATTAATCTTGGGGATGGAACTAAAAACATTAGTTGAATTTGAAGCAAGAGATAGAAAATGATAGGTAAGGTTGTGAGCTAGTATTTTATGCTGGTGAAAATTACATGTAAATCATAAAAATCTAAATGTTTTCTATACTGTGTTGTTAGTATAAATAAATTTTATAAACATTGCTGATATTTCATCACAGAAATCTTGCCTATTCCTTTTTTTATCCTAATGCACTATGTGTGAAGTAAGAGAACTTTGCATTATTTATGAACTTGAGCTGGCTCTACTGGACATACTCATACACTGCAAGTTGCACGAAGCAGGTTATTATTTACAGATGGGTGGCAGGAGTTGACAGATGCTGGACTCCTTGTAAGCATATGCCAGCAACTGAGCGAGGGAACGAAGTCAGAGCTGGGAATGTCCAAAGCGAACCATAGCCAAGGGACCCCTTCAGCTCATCTGCCCTGGGTTATGCAACTCCAAAGTCATGGGACTCACAGGGACCCATTTGGAAAGACCTCTTGCCACCACGGCTATTTTTTCCCTAACAAGAAGTGGTACAGGAACAAGACCCCAGTTGTTCAGGCAGTTGTTTCCTATATTACAGTATTGTGTTCCCAGCACATTTTACAGATATTCTTGGGAAATACCAGAAAAGAAGTTAGAGAACTGTCTTTTACTAGCCAAGATCTAAATATACTGAAAATATATTCAGAGGTATCCATTTATCCATTTAGAATAAAGCTTATTGCCATTTCTATTGTTGTTTTACCTTTCTGTATATATTCTTTTTCTTAAAATTAAAGAATAATACAGAATAAGAATGGTACATTACATTTATAGTATTCAATTTGTGAAAATTTCTATAAGTAAATGGTATAATGAACAAGGAGATAGGCCCTAATCCTATCAGCATCTCTTCCCTCCCCCAGTACCACAATCAAACTCGGGCCCTTGTGCATCCAAGGTTGGCACGGTACCACTTGAGCTAAATCCCCAGCTCCTAATCCTAATCTGGTCCTCTTTGAAGGCAAAATGAGTTTGAGGACAGGTTAGATAGTGTCTGTAAGTCCTACTTCATTGAGAAATGAGACAGAGAGATGGGAGGTGGAAAGAGAAAGAGGGATTGACTTACAAAGTTGTTAAATAGACTGTCTTAGTGACTTTCTTATTGCTGGAACAAAATGCATGACACTACATGTTGAAGGAGATTTATTTTAGCTCACAGTAGAAGTTTCGGTCAACTGTCAACTAGTTGCAAGGCAGGGCAGCCTGGCAAAGGGGTTGGCACAGGAAAAACAATTCAGTGCATTACAGTCAGAAAGTGGCAAGTAGCAAACTTGCCTCTTCCATCCAAGCTACAAATTGACAGAGTAATGGCACCCACAGCTTTCCTCTTACTAACCCCTAGAATCATGCTCCACCAGTCAGCATCCGTAATCCAGCACCACACACCCATGATCCAGCCACCTCCCAAAAGTTCTACCTATGAGCACACAAGAGTTTGGGGGAACATCTACATACAACCCATAACATAGATTAAATAAAGATCAAAATATTGATTAATATTTATTAAACACTTCATATTAGTATTCCCCACTTGCATTTTCCCCGTGCTTATTATCATTTCACTGTATTAGTAAAGATTATGAAACAGTACCACAAACTGGGTGGTTAAAAACAGAAATTTATTTTCTCACTATTCTGAAAGCCAGAAGTGTTGAAATCAACAGTTGAGCAAGACTGGCTTTTTCCCCTACTCTTCCCTACTCTTCCCATGCATCTGGTTGCTGACATTTTTTGGCATTTCTTGGCTTGGAATTGCATTATTGCAATTTGTCTTTGTCTTTGTGGTCATGTATCTGGTGTCTTGCCTGTATCCTCAGATCTGTATTTTTTTTTAAAAATAAAGACACTAGTGATTGGATTTAGGGCCCTCTGTAACCCAAAATGACCTCAACCTACCTTGGTTACATTGGTGAAGACCATATTTCCAATTAAAATCACATTCATAGATAGGATTAGAATTTCAATATAACTTTTTGAGGTACACAATTCAACCCTGAGCATATGTCAAAGAGGTGTGAAAATAGAAGTTATGAGATGTGATACATGGCACAGAATTCACTACTTCTAGTAAACCAAGCTGCTTACATTAAAAAAATGTCCTAAAGATAAAATTTTGATAGTGACGGTACCTATTTATCTACTGTATATGCTTTGCTATATTTAGAACATAAAAAATATATGCTTTGAAATGTTCTCTAGCGAGAAAGACAATCTATGACTGCAAGCTTGGATACGATGCATGTACTTCCTGACAGACACATTGGGGGTCCTCATGCCAAAACAACTAGCAAAAAGTCTGTTTTATCCTGCCGAGTACTGTGGTGGTAGTGATGGTTACTTTTTAATGAGTCAAGTTTTTAAAATTAGAATACTGTATAAAATTGTATATGTATAACTATTACTAGAAGAATCATAAGATCTACCACAATTAGACTCAATGGTCACATGCTGTTGAAGCTCACATAAATGTCTGTTTTAGATAAATCTGCAACCATTACATGGGTATAGTCCCTACTCATCCTTAGCTCTGACTGTCTTGACATTTATGGAGAAATAAATAGCCTACTACTGAACTCCAGCTGCCTTCAACAGAATGCCTATATCCACTATAGAAGTATAAACTAGGGTTTAGTTCATCTTCACTTTATTGTCATTTTTTTTTTAACAAGAGCAAAGCGCCTATCAAAATAAAACTCTTATCTTCTTCTCAAGTGACTTCAAAAGCCTAAGACTATTTTCTACATAAGAGAGGATATTTTTGCTCTAATTTTATGAGCTTCCAGTGGGAATAGCTACCAATTTTTTTTTTGCTGTTAAAATACTCAGCTCTGCATGTGTGTGTAAATTTATGAAAAAATATAATATACCACCATAGTAGGGGAAAAGTGGACTAGAAAAGCAAATATAAAATAAGAAGAGAAAGACAAAGTCCTCAAAAGACCACATAGATGGTAGACAGTATTTTGATGTGATGAGAATAAGAAACCAGTGAACTCCTACATCCAATATAGAAATCACAGAGGTTGTATTTTAAAAAACTAACTGCAAAAGTTTTCAAGTTTCCACACAGAAAATTGATTCTCCCAGATTCTAGCTAGGCAGAAAAAGGCTGGAATAAAGCACGCATATGATAAATTTCATTGTCATCTATAAATTTAATACAGATTCCTTACCCTTCTTGTTTATAATTGATTTTATTGGTACATTTTATATTATACATCATGATCACAATTGACACTGAAAGTTTGTACCAGTTCATGGCACAACTTAATTCTCGTTTTTTTCTATTCCCCACCCATCCTGCAATCCCTGGCCCTTATATTCATGTTTTGTTTTCTTTTTTTTTTTAAGTATTGAGTTTTTCCTTTTCTGTCTTACCCCTACCCCCCCTTTCTCTTTGAATATTTTCTATTTCACAATATCTAGCATTCATTTTAGAACTCACACCTTCAATTTCTCATACCAGGGAAAATATAAATTATTTATACATCTGTGCTCTATTTATTTCACTTATGAGTATCTCCTTAAGGTATGCCCATTTAAGCATAAGTGACTCAAATTTATCCTTCTTTATGGCAAAGCAACACCTTACTTTTCTCTTAAAAATCAAAGGTAAATTAAGAAAGACTAGCTAAGCTAAACAGATGAATTGTCTTCAGGGATCCACTGAAAGTAAGTGCAAAAGCAGATTCTAATGAATGAAGGAAAATCTTCTCCTGGAGTATGAGAATAGCAGGAACCCAGGGTAGAGAGGAGTGTGTGTGTGTGTGGGGGGTGTCAATATTGGGTGTGGAAAAGGAAAGGCACTAAAGTAGTTAACAGTGATAGGCTAAAAGGTGGGACTAGTTCAGTGAGAGAAGTAAATCCTCTGGCAGGAGCCTGTCACGATTTTAGACCTGCAGGGAAGGCAGGGGTGGGAAGACCTAAAGCAGACTCTAGGCATATGTCAGACCTGCGCCCTGGATCTAACATACTGCCCATAGAGCACACTGCAGCCTGCCCGTGGGCGCATCAATTAGAATTCACTCTCCTCCAAGCCCCACCCTTGTGCTTTCTGTACCGTATGTTGCAACTTTAAAAATTTCATTGAAGTCATGACTGGCCCCATTTAAAATCAAGTTTTGCTTATTGATTACTGAAAAATTATTTACTCATCGAAAAGTAAATAACTTCATTTTATTATGCTAAACTTTTTTCAAGCAGTACATGAGGGTTTCACATGTTGACTTTGCTTAGTTTTCTGAATGTAACAGTAAAATGCATGGGAAATTGTGTGATTTCTCCTATATTTAAATACTAGTGTATCCATTCTGGTTTATAGCTGGGCCCAGAGTCTAGATTTGATTTTGACTCCCCGCATTTAACAATCCCTATACTTGTGTTTAAAATGAGGTTTAGCCAGGCATGGTGGCTCACACCTGTAATCCTAGCACTCAGGAGGCAGAAGCAGGAGGATTGTTGAGTTCAAGGCTTGTCTGGGCTACATAGTGAACTCAGGGACAAAATGAACTACAAAGTGAGAAAAAAATAACTTCATTTTATTATACTAAGCTTTTTTTCAAGCAGCACATGAGTGTTTCACATGTTGACTTTGCTTAGTTTTCTGAATGTAACTTAGTAAAATGTATGGGAAATTATGTGGTTTTTTACATATAGTGTTTTCTCAAAAAAAAAAAAGGAGGTTTAGACAGCAGCATGTTCAGTACCTACCTATCCATCAAATTTTGTAACTAGAAAACTGATATGGGTGTATATAAAGGAAACCAGTTAGAGACATTTAACCACAAATAGTAACACAAAAGTAGCCCCCATTATTAAAACAAAGGAAGTTGTGAACAAAGCAAATGTACTTGTATAAGTAAAGCCCTTGTGTAAGTACTTGTATAAGTAAAGTATACAAGTGTTACTTGTATAAGTAAAGCCCTCTTCCAAATTGATATAAATCTTAGAATTCATGGATATTGCAAAACCTCCATTTTGCCTTAATGTTAATTGAGAAAGTAGATATTTACACTGATTTTCTAATGTTAAAGCACAGGCTATGATTGCAGCAATAAACTCAGCATCTCGATGTTGTATTCATTTCTCAGTCAAAAAATTGCATCACTTAGTTTCATTTATTTTTAGTGTGGAGCAAGTTTCCGAGTTAGTATGCTCATTAATATTTAAGATATGGAAATATGTTTGTTTTTGGTGATCATATATTTCCATTTTCATTGTTGCAAAATGTTTATCAGTTTATGGCATGAGATATTATTGATGTTTCCACATTTGGGTTGCCAGAAATTCTTCCAATCAAACATAATCATAAACAACTATCTTCATTTCACAATTATCTCACTGTTCAGAGCAGTGAAAGGGGCAGGTGTTAAAACCCATCACACATTGCCGGGTGTGGTGGCTCACACCTGTAATCCCAGCACTCGGGAGGCAGAGACAGGAAGATTGCTAAATTCGAGGCTTGCCTGGACTACATAGTGAGCTCAGAGCCAGCCTGAACTACAAAACGAGACCCTAGCTCAAAAAGAAAAAAAAATCACACATTAGTGTAGCCTATAATTGGTACACTTCCTAAGGTGAATTGGAAGGAAATCATTACTTACAACCTTCTTGAAAATACTAGCTTCTTCTGGTATATGTTCAATTGTCTCAAACTTAGATCCAGAGAAGTTATCTTAATGTTTTCCACAACAGAAATTATAGGCGTTAAAAACACCACACCTATAAACTCAAACTATTAATTACAAATATAAGATTTGAAAAACCTTATATTTTACAGCAGATTACTCACTAAAGAATGATATTACAAGATCCCAGTGCTGATTTGTCAGTTTCCTGATCCCTCTTAGTGACGTTCTTGGAAGAAGCAAAAAGAATCAGCCATTTTTTAGCATCTGTGTCTTGGCAAGCACTAGGTGATGTGATCATTTGTGGAGAGGCAATGTGTCAGCTTGATCCAGGTCACAGTCTCCAGCTTCCATCTTTCCTCACACCTGTACCTAAGTGGTGTGTGGCTTTGCCTGTCTTCTACTTTTTTATTGGTACAATGATTGAAATCCTCAAGTCTGCCTCTTAGGGCTGTTGTAAGGATTAAATAAGTTCATGTAAGTAAAGCACTGAAAATGATGGCCAGCTTGGAGTAGGAGCAACTAACATTAAACCTGAGCGTTATCCTCAGGATATCTTATGAAGTGCAGGCTCCGCCTCTCATTTTGTTGATGAGGAAATTGAGGCAATTTTGACAGGAAAACAGAGGAATTCAGACTTTTCAATAAATTAAAAAATATTTTTAAATTATGTTACAATTGTTTTCATTTTAAACATATACTGGTAGTTTCCCCTCTGTAGACTTCATGAAAAAGGAAACACAGAGATTTGTGTCTGTCCATGCTCCTTAGCCTAGATGAAGTTGACCCTTGAACTCTGGTAGTTGCAAGGGTGACTGATTCACAGCAGCAGTGGCACACAGGGTTGTTTGTTTTAAAATGTAGGGTGAAGCATGGTAGCACTAATGCTTTTTGGAACCAAGAAAGTACATAACACAGCCCAAAGAACACCTTGAATCAGTGGAAACACGGTGTAGCCATAAAGACAGTAATATTCACAAGGGCTAATGAACTAGATGAGGCAACTATTCAAGTATATATACTAGCAGATGGGTAATTTTTTTCTAAAGGACGCAGGTGGAGAAGAGGGCTCTGACCTTTATGAATGCCCTTTGGAAGTCTTGCACTCCTTTATATTAACAGATGAATGTGCATAAGATCAAAAGAACATCATGGAGATTTGTTAGATTTCATTCTGGAAAATGGGCTGTCCATTACACTTCTTGTGCAGTTAGTTGTAGTTATACACATGAACTATTTAAGTGAAATTTCTGTGCTATTAGCTCCAGAGCCTATGGACAAATGCCAGAAAAACATTTCAAAGACCCTGAATTAAATAGATTATCTCATTTGTCCTATGACCACTTAAAGACTGCCCAACTCTAGGTAAAATATTTTCCTGAGACTTACTTATGCCCTCTTTAAAATTTCATTTGTGTTTATAAAAATCATGTTAACTGTCATTATTTCATTACATTTCTAAAGCAATTTTGTGGAGAAAGATGACAACCATCAATTCCATATAAGATAGTCAGGAGCCTGGGTTTCTGCTGGGTCAAACAGAACAGAGAGCGGCCTTGCAGTAAATAACAAAAAAGGTAGAAATTGCTTAGCGTCCATGTCTAACTATTTTACATTCACTTAGTCATTTATGTGACGTGGAAGATACTCATGTATCCATTTTACAGACCAGGTGACTGAGGCACCTCAGCTTAACCCTCCTATCAAGGTCAGAACTAGTAAAGGTCAGAGATAGAATTTTTATTTCCCACACATTTAAGCACTTGTCCAAACTGCCTTTCTAAAGGCAATGAGAATACCTGTGGTTCTTGCCTTCAGGTTAATTTAGATTTTGTTACAAAAGTAGCATATGTGTAAATAGGCTTATCAGGAAATGGATTCTGGTTTTTTTTTGGGGGGGGGAAGGAAATGAATGCTACATTTGGAATATATATTATTTCAGAGCTCTTGAATTTGTTTAGTTCTTACGATCTTTCTTTATAGGGCCTGGAGGCAGAAAATAGTCTTACCTTATAACATTTGAGGCAGAGGCTTTTGGGTTTGTGATGCTGAAATAAAAATATCTGCTGTTTCTGCTCCAAAAGTAACCCGAGGTAGAAATATAACAGGAATAGGAATTTAAATGTCCAGAGGACCCAAGCCATCATTTAAAGCCGCAGACTCAGACTTTGCTATCTAATCTGCAAGCTCCCTTGCAGTTAACTCCTTCCTCCTCAGACCGGCACTGTGTTCTGGGCATGCCCAGTCACACAGCGAGGACCTCGCGGAGTCTCCTTCTCCAGGTTTTACCAGCTGCAAAAGGAAGGAGGAGACAGAGGGGAGAGTTAAACAGGTAGAGAACTTGGTTCCCCTCAGGATGTCCACGGCCAAGGCAGAGCGCAGCACGCTGGAAGACGAGAGGCTGCAGCGCCCTGCGCCTCGTCGGACGCTGGGGCCGGATCTCCAAGTGGGCGCGTAAACCCGGTGGGTCCCTTTCCTTTTGGCACAAGTTGGGCAGATCGTGAAAAATCTGTTGAGATCCCTCGGGCCGGGAATCCTAAGGGGCGGGGCAGGGACGTTGGATCGCGGGGCCACCGGTTTCTGCTGGAGTCCACCGCCCCTGCACTGCGCCTGAGCCCCCACCCTGGGCTGTCCAGCCTCCCCGGACCCTCGGGCGCCCCCGTCCGCCGCCCTGAGAGCCAGGAGCGGTGGGATCACCTCGGCAGGGCCTGGGCATGCTCAGTAAGCTGCGCGGGTCTCTGGTCTGTCTCTGTCTCTCCCCTCTCTCCCTCTCGGGTGGGGGAGGGCGGAGGAGGGTGGTGACAAGTCAGAGGCGCTCGGGGCAGGTCCCCGCCCAGGACGGGCTCCCGGCTAGGGGGCGCTGCCCAGGTAGGTGGAAACCCGGCCTTGCCACGCACCGCACCCCGTGTCGCCCAGGTGGACGCCCGGGCCCCGCAACTGCCCCGCTGCTTTGCAGCATCCCGGCCCCGCCGCATCCCGGCTCCCCACAACCTCCCGGCCCGGGGCGCTGTCCGTGGTGCTGCGCAGAGCCGGCTCCTCCCTCCCGCTCCCGGGCACAGCTCGGCGTCACGCAGCCCGGCCCTCTCCCCCTCTCCTCCCGCTCCCACTCCCCTCCCCGCTCTCCCGGAGAGAGGGAGAGAGAGACGCTCGAGCCTGACGCCTCTGAAAAGGCAGCAGCATTCGCCTGGTCCCTAGACCTCAGGAAATCCGCCTTCACCGAGGCGTGCTGCAGGCTCCGACTGGCGCTGAGGGGAAAGCGGACAGGTAAAGCGGCTCAATTTGGCTGGGGGAGGGGATGGGGCGAGGCGAGCTGGAGGATATCTCTCTCCCCGTTGTAACCGAGCCAGCATCTGCCACCAATGCACGGCGAGGATGGAGGGCGGGAGGGTGGAGGAGCGTGGATCCTGGCTGTTGTGCATGAAGCCTTTTAAATGGCAAGAAGACGAGGTGGGGGACCCGGGGTAGTAACTTAAACGCTAAATGCAGTAATTTATTATCCAAAGAACAGGTCGGTTAGAAATCACAGCACTGAAATATATCTGCATCTATATCTTTCTTCTCCTTCCTCATCCGTTCACAGGACGCCTAGGTTTAATTTGCGGTGTAGACTCTAGGCTCCGGGAAACTGCACTGTTATTAGAGATGCAGCTTAGAGACTGAGCGGGAAAGCCAGGGAGAATTTTGGGCGTGCACTGGTATTGAGGTACTTTACAAAAGCCTAGGGAAAAAAAAAAAAAAAGGACTTCCAAAAGATCTCTCCTGTATATTTCAGGTTCTTTATGAAGATATATAATGAAGGGTGTAAAGAATGGTGTGTGTGTATGTGTGACCATATACATATTAAAATAAAAGCAACTGCAGACGATGAGCCTACTGTATCGATTCTTCCAGGGACTCGGGAATGAATTTGATTCTAGAAATGAAAGAAAAGATTAATGAGGCTGTTAGCTTTTGAATTAGAGCGCTTCTTGCTTTGGCTGCAGTAAGACTGCTTTTCTGATCCTTTTATTTCTTCCCCTCATTTGTGAGCTCACCAGGTCTTTCCGGCACCTACGGAGAATCCTGTTATTCCATATAAATACAGATACTCTCGCATACAATGAGCTTCCTCTAAGAACTGGGGGAGCCAGCTGACCTCCCTTGTGGTAGGAATGTAGTCCTCTAGGGTTCTCCCTTTTTCCTCTCACCTCCCTTAAAAATTGCCAAGATGTACATTGGGAAATAAGAGCAGAAGATAGAGGTTGAAAAAGGTTATCTATATAAGGTTAATTAATAAAATAATCAGCTTCAACAGAATCACACACGTATAGACAAACAGGGTTCTCTAATACTGGCGCTTGGGAGTTCAAAGCCCTCTTTATTCTAACACTCTAGATATGTTTCGTAAATTACTGGACATTTCATAGATTTCTGACTCTACCTTTAAAAAATGAAAGTATAGTGAATAATATACTATTATTGATAATTTTTAAGAGCACCTTTCTTTGGACTTGGCACAGGAGTAGACAAGATATTACTGATAATTGCTGATGGTATGGAATGTATCAGCCATAATAAATAAGCAACAGAGATTTTTTTCTTTCCTTTTGCTGGTGGACTGTGTGTGTGTGTGTGTGTGTGTGTGTGTGTGTGTGTGTGTACTGGAGGAGGCAGAACCAGTCATCAATCTCAACTGGGAAGGAACTTGAAGTGGGATCCCCTGGCTTGGTGGCTCTCAGCTGACACCTGTAGGGACTGCTCTGAACTGAACAGAATGCTCTCTGCTTCCTCCACGGAGGAGCAGCAGCACAATGCGGAGCCATAAATTACTGCTAGTTTCAGCTTGTAGGGGGAAAAAAGTGTTAATTGGATAGTGAGCTTCTGTGTCCAAGCAATAAATTGTGTGTCTGTGTGTGCGCGTGTGTGTGGATCCAGTAGTGTGGGGGAGGCAGAGAGAAACGGTGAGCCAAATAATATGACCAGATGATGTGTTTGTAATTCTTTCCCAAGAAGTGAGAATCATTTTTTTGGTTTAATAATTACTTAGAAAAAACCCCCAGTATTTATGATGCCCATAGCATTTCCAGAACATGTCGACTAGAGTGGAATAAAGAGAAGTGATTTAGTAGCATATGAGCATGATGCAAAGGTCTTAAATTCTAGCATCCTGGAGCCCTGACATGCGAGGTGACGCCGTGCTGACAGTTGCTGATGGCCAAATCCGGCCTGAGGAAGAGTTGGACCACTTTATTGTTAGGGAAAATATTAAGTATTGTACCTATCTTTAGAAGAAGTAATATGGCAAAATATTACTAGAGGCAAAATATTACTGGAAATACATTATGTGCCTCTAATTACATGATTTCTTTAGTGAAAAGATTATTTCTTTAATGAAAAGGAGGAATATGGTTGTTTAGATTTTTAGGGACTCTCAAGAAACCATCACAATTCTGAAAAAAAAAATGAAATAACGGAATGTTATACCAATGTAAGGAGGCAGCTTCCTGCCAACAGTTTAATCTACTTTGCTTATTGTAAAATTTACTATCCTTAATATTTGATTAGGTTATATTCAAAACTGACACAATATAGTTAAAAGTCCTGGTTTTAATGGGGCTTTTTCTTTCTCTTCAGATTTTAAAAATTAAACTTCCTTGGAAAATGTTGATCATAATCAAATCTCTTCTGAAAGCCTGAATGAACAATTAAGAGTAAACTACAAGGTATTCTAGCTTGTTGTAAGAGTGTGATATTAAGAAACATTAGGCCTTACTTGTAGGTTAAGACAAAAAAAAGGAAGGAAGGAAGAAAGAAAGAAAGAAAGAAAGAAAGAAAGAAAGAAAGAAAGAAAGAAAGAAAGAAAGAAAGAAAGAAAGAAAGAAGGAAAGAAAGAAAAGCTTCATCTTGTAAGGTGAATTCTTTAGCTTCCTATCAGCCTAGCACCCGTTACATTCTTGTTTTCTGAGCTGAAATAATGACTTCTATGATACTGTTATTGACGATGGGCCTTCATTTTGATTTTAATTTTCTGCAGATCTCCGGGTCCTTATACAGAGACAAAATAAAGCCAAAATGCATCGCCAACACACAACCGATTGATATGCTGGCACCTTAGCTTGGCCCTGCAGAGGAGGAAAACAGGAGTTGTGATTCCAACATTGAACAGTTTCTGGCTATTTGACAACTTCTGGTTTGAATCCTGTTGTTGGGGAGGTTAAACGGAGGGACGAACTCCAGTCTGTGAGGCCTTGCACTAGGAATGTGGCTCTCTCAGCGTCTTCTGCGCTGGAGACCCAGGATAAGGACAGAAGAAACAGGCCTTTGATGTTACCCTGGGTTAAAAAACAGCCCCCTGAAGAGGCACGGAGCCCCATTCTCTGTTCTGCTTTGCGACACTACCTCCCGGGGGTGCCACTTGACGCATTCAAAGAATCCCAAGATCCTGCTTCATCGTCAGTTTCTTGTAACTCCCTGAAAAAACTGTTCGCTTCCGGCTGCCCTGCCTTTCCTCCTCGGGCCACCCTGGGGGCACCTGGCCGATGTGGGCCTTTGAGGAGCCCACCTCCTAGACACTCTTCCACTGGATCCCTGGACACCAATGGATCTGTGACTCGCACTGACTGTCCGCCGACCCCCACAGAGCGCTCTGCACCGTGTGCGCTGCCTGTGCCCCGCAGCCGCCCTAGACCACCGGGGTCCACGTGTTCCAGGCGCGCGGGGACCCTCGGGGGACAGGAAGGGGCCGCCGGAGGAGGAGGACCCCGGAGGGCGCCAGCCCACCCAAGCTTCTCCACCACGCTGCCCCGGCCCCTCCCAACGCTGCCGGCCCCGGCGGCCCCCCGCCGGCCCCCGGCCCCCGGCATGGGCGCGGCGCTGCTGCAGCGCGGGGGCTGCGCGCTGCTGTGCCTGGCGCTGCTGCTGCTGGGCTGCTGGGCCGAACTGGGCAGCGGGCTGGAGTTCCCGGGCGCCGAGGGCCAGTGGACACGCTTCCCCAAGTGGAACGCGTGCTGCGAGAGCGAGCTGAGCTTCGAGCTGAAGACGCGCGCCGCGCGCGGCCTGGTGCTCTACTTTGACGACGAGGGCTTCTGCGACTTCCTGGAGCTCGTGCTGACACGCGGCGGCCGCCTGCAGCTCAGCTTCTCCATCTTCTGCGCCGAGCCCGCCACGCTGCTGGCCGACACGCCACTCAACGACGGCGCGTGGCACCGCGTGCGCCTGAGGCGCCAGTTCCGCAACACCACGCTGCTCATCGACCGCGCTGAGGCGCGCTGGGTGGAGGTGCAGTCCAAGCGGCGCGACATGACCGTGTTCAGCGGGCTCTTCGTGGGCGGGCTGCCGCCCGAGCTGCGCGCCGCCGCGCTCAAGCTCACGCGCGCCTCGGTGCGCGAGCACGCGCCCTTCCGCGGCTGGATCCGCGACGTGCGGGTGGACGCGGCGCGCGCGCTGCCCGAAGACGGCGCCGAGGTGCGGCTGGACGACGACGAACCGAGCGGCGGCGGCGGCCCGTGCGAGGCCGAGGAGGGCGCGGGCGGCGTGTGCCTCAACGGCGGCGTGTGCTCGGTGGTGGACGACCGCGCCGTGTGCGACTGCTCGCGGACCGGCTTCCGCGGCGAGGACTGCAGCCAAGGTAAGGCCCGCCGCGGGCCGGGCGCGGGCGGGCGGAGCAGGGCCGCCCCTCCTCGGCCTCCGGGCGCCCGGGTCTGGGCCGCCTCCGGGCGCGGCCTCCCCCAGGACTCCGAGTCCCTGCGCAGAGGCCCTTCCCGTTCCCGGCCACTGGCCTCCTGGCCCTGGCTCGTAGGGCCGCTGGCACCGTGAACCTCCGGCCACGGGACTTTCCGTGAGGGGCGGGCGGGCGCCTGCGCACCGCGGCCGCCTCGGGCGCTCGGGCCTGGCCTAGGGCCGCGGCCTGCCTGGCGAGCTCCGCCTTCCCCGCCACAGTCAGCCCCGGGTGGGTGCACAGGGTGGACCCGGGGCGGGCGAACGTGTAGAAGATGGAGCAGGCAGCAGGCACGAGCGAGGCCCAGGCGGCTCCCGGGGCGCGCTGAGAGCAGCCAGGTGTCCGGGCTAGAGGCGGGACGGGCTCAGGGTTCCCGGGCGCAGCCACAGCTTCCTGAGCTTCCCAAGCTTCTCAGCTCTGGCCTGTGGAAAAAAACACGAGGGATGTGAAGATTTAATTCACAAGCAGGAGGTTTTTCTTCAAAATAATACAGGTTTCCATGGTTATCTCCCAGCCCACCATGTGTCATATTTAAGTAAAAATTTGTGATTTCTGTGATTTCTTTCTTTTTTCTTTTTCTTTTTGGAAGTGTGAGACAGGTCAGGTAATGTTTAGAAACGTTAGAGGTTAACATCTTGCCTGCTTAACAAATGCCTTGAGAAGAGAAATAGGGAAAGTAGCTTTTGCCTGGTTGGGAGATTTCTTCAGGCCAATACATAGTATGCATGCGAGCGGTGGCCAGAGGTTTCCTGAGGATGTTCAGATAATGACGTTGACGTGAGTAGCGGAGGCCAAGTTGTAACGTTTGTGGCTTGAAACTGTGGAATTGAATGACAAAAAAGCTTAGCTAAGTTACCTTTTCAGCCCTTCACTAGTAAAATTTAAGCTTCTCAGTGTTCTCCCATGTCGTTACCAGACCCTGAGTAAAGGAAGACATTGTTTAAGTGCAGAAAAGCGTATGATCAGAAATTCAGGAAGTGACAGGAAAAGCACGAAAGTGGACGTCTCAGTGGCTGTGCAGGAGAGAGAGGTTGGAGTATCAAGTCGATAGATAACTTATGGGTCCGATCAAGGCAATCAATCCACACGGGGACGAATGGCCTTTGTGGTTGAAATACAGGAAAAGTGAATTATTAAATCTGGTTTTGGAAGCTGTAGGGACAGAGGCTCTGTGTGTAGTTGTTTTATTGTGTAATGTCTGTTTTTCTGCTGACTTTGCTAGGGGGAACTGGTCTTTGTAAATCTTATTAGACATGCCAGTTCCCTCTTCCTTGTCTTTAAAAGAAATGAAGATTTGATTAAAATTTGTAATTGTGTAAATAGCGAAGGGAGTTAGTTAGAAAGGGAAAAAAGCAGTTCTTTTACAGTGCGCTGCAGGCTACAGGAGAGTAAGAAAAAAAAGCTGAGGGGTATTTTATTGCGGACTGACTTCATGTAGGCTTTTTCTTTTAGGTATATTTTGACTTAAGTAATTATAAATGACTGTGTGATCCATAGCCCATGCTACACTTCATCTTTGCCAGTAAATTTCCACAGATGTAAGATCATATTTTATGTTTTATAAAAATAAAACAGAACATTTTGTTCTTCAACAGAATTGACCTTCATTATAAATCATGAGCAAAATAGATATAGCATAATTCAAAGTTGCATACCTTTGCACTGATTAATAGAAACAAAAAAGAATACTATTTTGTAGGAAAGTATTGCTCTGAGTATCCTAATGCCACTTTAAATGATGAAGAAGGCAATTTATGAAATGTAACTTCCTTTCTTAAATTAGGAAACAAATATGACACAATGACAGCTTGTACTGTGTGGGAGGGTGTTTTAAATGAAATTTTTTATTTTCCTATGCATTTTAATGTAGGGATTCAGGGATCATGCATAATCAGGAACATTTAAGAGTGGAGAAAACATGGAAAAAGTAGTTTCAAAGAGAAACAAAATCAGATGTCTTTTAAATGCATTTTATTTTGGTAAGTGGGTAGTTCTTTCTATAAGCTGAACAATTTGGAATTCTCAAGATGCATATTGGAATGACACAGTAACTGATTATTTTTTAAAAAAATGAAAATCAACCCAGAAAAGAAAATTACCAAGACTGTTTGTTCTGGGACATTGATTCATTTTGAAGAATGGAGCTGATAAACAGAGTAGAAAGATGACCAACAGTTATGGAAGGAAAACAAAAGGTTGGATTTTTTTTTTTTTTTTTTTTTATCATAGAAATGGACGATGGAGTGATAAAAGCATAGCCTGTCTTCCCGGAAGGATTGGCTCCATTTTGCTTATTTTCCTTGTTTCATGTGTGTCAAGTGACTATTGAATAATTAATTGAGAGTGAATGCCTCTCCTAACACTGATTATGCATTGACGGCAAGAAATAGATGATTTCTCTTTGGATGGGGTATAAACAAAGCCCGCCTCTAGTCAGTGTTTATACTGATTGCCACATTCTTTATAAAAACTATTTTAAAAAACAAATATATATATATATATATATTCATTACAGAAAATTTAGCAGAAAAATACTACAGACAAGCAAGGCTTACACATAAATTGAAATTACCTGTGATCATAACTACACTATATTTAAAAATTCAATTTGAAAAGTGTAATATTTTCATTGGTTTCGTATCTAAAATTCAGCAAGTGCTAAAAAGACAGGAAGGCAACAATAAGGTAGACTATTGGATTCCCTCCAAGGAGTTCTTTGAAACAACTTACGTACCTTTGAATTTTTATAATATTTTTATTTAATGAATTCATTTTTATCTTTGCTCTTTCTGTTTGGGCTTCACAAATTTTATCTGTTCCTATTCTGATGGAAAAAGAACACAGTATAAGTTATATGTAAAGACCATGTCCTAGCATGGCTTGGGAAGAGCATAAACATTTTTATTGTTAAGTCTTACACCACAGTGTCTGCTGAAGATCTATCCTTCAGGTTGACATCTTTTTCAGATGCAGATGTTATTTTAGCAAAAAAAAAAAAAAAAAAAAAGGAAAAAGTACATATGACAGTGGTTGTAGGAACAGAACTAATTTATGAAAGACTGTGTTCTTTAACCCTGAGGGTCAGCCTCTGAACTCGGCTGTCCAGGAATGTCATCTTTCCTGAGTGATGGATGCTTAAGGGCTGTATAGCTTTTTCAGTGAATCATATTCTTCTAAGTGCTCCTGCATCATTATCATTTAATAAGTTTCTATTTTGAAATATTAAGACTTTGCTTATAGTTTTAAAGAACTAGTGAATTCCATGCCTATCCAGCCTAGGGGAATCAAAAGACAATAAATAAGAAATCAGGTTAAACACATATTCAGGATATCCAAATCCAAGTTCCATACATTTCAAGTCACATGTGTTAAAATTCATGTTAAATCATGTCATATTCTTGCACTCTTTCTACTCAAATGGCCAGAATCACAAATGATTTGCTTAACATTGCAGAATATGGCAGTGTGATAACTATCATTTAATAAATCACCCACTTTTTTTTCTTAGTGTGGCTATACAGTCAACCATATCCACTCATTCCTCCATTTCTTCATTTCTTTAACAAATATTGATTGCTTTGTATGTGTGAGACTAGTAGGTTCATGCAGTAATATTTTGAGTAAACTTAAAAGTGGTTTCTGTGTTCATATCCTCCTATTCCAGTGAAGAGGTACATTCATTTAAACAAGTGGACATTTAAAATGCTGTATACATTTGAAGAATGGGTGTGTGTGGTAGAGAGACTTTAAAATAGTGTGAACTGACTGACCTAATCCAGGAATGTTGCTGAGTAGTGACTGAGAGGATGGGGACATGAGGAGGTAGAGGAGAATGGTTAACTGTGTGAGGTATAGGAGGGAGTCTGTACAGGAGGCTTCTTAGTGTGCTCGAGCTACTGAGAGAAGCCCTTCCACCTGTAGCTCTTAAAGAACTGGGGCTAGGTTTGGACCATGACAACAATTTATTGTTTCCCCTAAGAGTGAAAAACGAAGGTGAAGAGTAGTATGCAGAGGAGTGTTATTATCACATGTATCATTTAGTAATGCCACTGTGGCAACAGTGTAGAGAACAGATTGAAAGGGGGCCAGAGGAAAGAGAAAACATTTTTTTCTGTTTGTCCATCAACAACATTTGTCAAGCACCCACTGTAAGCTGTGGATCAAACTAGGGGGAAAAATAGGGGGAAGAAAGGATTCTTTTTTTTTAAGATTCTTAAAAAATCCTTCAAATAAGAATTCCTGTTTTAAAGGAAGTTAGAATTTTCAGAGGCTTAGTGTAGACATCTAGGGCCATTCATTATTTAGAACAGTTGTTTCTATTTCTAAAAAATATTGTCTGAACCTTACAAAGAGTGTAAAATGTACTTTTATAATTTGAAAATGTAGTTATTGTATAAGTAGACATTGAACAAAAATGATTCAGAGATTTTTGCCAAAGGTTTGTTTAGAGTTTGTTTGGAAGAAAAGATTATTTCTGTTGAAAAACTAAGTGACACAAAGAAAGGCATCAGTAGTTTTGACCTAAACTGGATCCAGTGGTCTATCTTTGTAATCCCAGCACCAGGAAGGCCGAGGCAGGAAGATTGCTGAGAATTTGAGCTATATGGTGAGTTCAAGGCCAGCCTGACCTACATAGCAAGACTCTGTCTAAAAAAAACAAAGTAAGTTCAGTCTTGTTCAACATTTGGAAAAACTCTTAACATATGACAATGAAAGACACTTATTAGTTTCCTTAGAAGCTTGTCTTAAATATGACATGATCCAAACTAAGTTGTCATTTACAATCCCACAAATTGCACAGGACATGTTATTTTAAGGTTTTGTTTTCCTATTGAGAAACGGTTGTAGTGTAGATTGTAAATGACACAGAGTCTCTTGTCTAACTGCTCAGAAACTGTGAATGGGTACACTTAAAGTGGTATTCAGTTTTATTGTGAAAGTGGCCTAAAGGGAGTACTTACTTGGTAGGGCTGTTAGCAGAACTAAGCATGTAGCTTCATGGAAAGTTGTGAACAGTGCACATAGTAAGCACTCTGTGTCTGCTTTTTTCGGTTGTTCTTGTTGTTACTACCGCTACTATCGCTGATACTGTTTAATAAGGGCACTCTGAAGTGTAATTCCAATGTGAAACTTTCCTGATCTCATGGAAACTTTAACACTGATTCTTGGGATTGTTTAAGAAGTTTCAAATAAACAATAAAGGCAGAGAGGCTCTGTTTCTTTTTGATATAACTGTTGTTACTCAGGTGTAGCTGTTACTCAAAACATTTTTTTTTAAGAGTCACCAGGAGAATTTTGTAATTCAACAAGCATTTAACACAAAAGCATTTGGAAAACCTGTCTTTTTCTCTATACGCCTGTTTTCCATCCCAATCCTAAACCTAAATGGTGGGTTTTTTTCTTATCTTTTCTGTAGCTTCAGTGTCTTGATTTGCAAGTGAGAGGCCTTGAATACAGGGAGTGGGTAACACTGTTACTTTTCAAGTTTATATTGTTACTCTCTGAGATAGGAACTTTTTAATAGCTAGTAAAAAAGGGTATATCCAACTTAATTTGTCTTTGAGACTCTTCTATAAGTTAAAATTATTTTTTCATGCTGCAGACAAGCCAGTAATGTATTCAAACTTTAAAAATTCATGTGAGATATATCTATGGTTATCAGAAGCAGATTATATATATTCTCAGCATAAAATTTTATGACAGTGAACTAATGTTCCAGTTTTAGGTGTCATTAGAAGAAATGACAGTTAAACTGATTATTAAATAAATAATTATCTTAAATGACTACAAAAAGTTCTAGGACTATATGTCCTTTCATTCCTGGCTTTACTGTGAGAGTTAGGAGTTCGAGCCACACCAGTCCTGGAAAACAGTCAGTAATCACAGACCAACGACTTCACCTGGGTTTGCTGGCCATATTGTTTATAGCGTTAACTTCTCTAAGTATATATATTGAAAGTTAAATCTTGATCATAGTAGGTTTTGCTTCATGATGGAGATAATACAGTTGCTAATAGACCCTGCTATGTAGACTGTTCTTTTAAAATATCCTTAAACATAGTTGATGTAATTTACAGTACATTTTTATAGTTCAGCTTTTTAGTTTTTTGAAGATACTAAAACTCATATTTTTCTTTGTGTACTTTTCTATGGTTTCTTGGGTCAGTCCATTTTTTCATTACTAAAAAATTCAGAAGTATTTGTATTTACATACTCTCTGTTGAATAGTGTGTCTCAAAGTGCTCCACTTAGGTTTAGAGAATTATTTTATTGGTCAGTTTCAGCATTTTTCATATATTACGTGGCATTTTGGTTCTGAGCTTGCCTTCTGACTTTACATTTGAGTATAAAAATGGGTGCAGAGCTCTCTAGGATTTTTTCCTGCTGTGTTGTTATTTACATTTTGTGTGTAAACAGAGCATAATTTGAGATCTGAGGAACTAAATTCCAGATGTGGTTTTGCCTCAAAATAGATATTAATGTTCTTTTGCATTTCAGTTTTTGAGGTTGGAAATTGGGAAATCACCTAGTTAGACCATTAATACGTTTTCAACTCTTGTGCATCTACCTAACCAAGTGTTTGTGAGCAGGCAGCAGGTGTGAACTTTTAGAAATGATTGAAAACATAAAGGAAATATGTTTACTGTAAGGGCAGCAGGGTAGCTGGCTGTAGGATACTGAATGTTCATAGAGAAAATGTTAAATGTGTAAATATATTTTAGATGTATTTTGGACTATGTACAACTAATAGCATGCATCACATTTGGTGGAGTTCTGTTATTGCACGTTGAAACATGGGTATGTAACAAATAGAGTAAGGAGCACATGAATTCTTTTGTTCCTTCTGGGTAAAATCTAAACAGATGAAATAAATAGCTCCAGGCAACAATTTAAGTAAGGGATATTATCTCTAAGGTAATAGTATATGTAGATTCTATTTGTATGACATTTGAAATAGGCATGCTTAACATATGGTACTGAAGGTAAGGACAGAATTTTTCTTTACTGATATTGAAGTCTTAATTTTGTGAAAATAATGTAGTTTGCTTATAAATTGGATGGCAGTTACATGGTGATATCTATTTGTCAAGATTTAGTGAGGTCTACATTTAAGATCTGTATATTTTATTATATGTAAGTCTACTTCAACTTTTAAAAATTCCGCACAATTAAAAATGACTGCTGCTTTATGCACTTTGAAATACATATGGAAGGTTACTTATAAAGTAATCCTGAATAGAATCCCATATTGAGAGATTTTAGGTAAAAGAAAAATAAAAAATTTGTAACCTAAATCCAAAGTCCATTCCAAGGAGCATGTGTATTTGTACATAGATGAATTTAAGAATAAGCAGATACTGTTTTCAACACTTGATAAATCTTTGAACTTAAATGATTTTCCAGTTCCTCACATCTTTGTCATGTCTAGAAGTAAAACAGATTCTTATACTAGATTTCCAGTCATTGAGAAAATATCTTGCTTACATAATCAGGCAATGTAAGTTTATAATCAAGATAACTCATGAGCTGGAATTAAGTAATTGAGTGATTTTGTTGAAAGAACCCAATAAATAGTTGAACGAGTAACAGGATATTGGAAAAAGCATTAGTAGTTATTCCAGTCATAACTCCTATGGAACTCTATACATATATGTAATTTGGCATCAAAATATTATATGCCAGTTTTATTTTTCAGAAAGACTACTAGATGGCTGTTCCTTAATGGCTCCATGGTCATCTCCTTAGTTTGAGTCTGATTTAAAATCATCCTATTTAGAATCACAGTGGTTGTTACCAGAACTACCATAGAGTATTTTATTTAGTGAAAGGAATTTTACTGTTGTGTGTCAGTTATTTACTCTTGAAACAGCTGTAGTGGATCAGCTTTATCCAATTTTCATTTTACTGATGAGAAAATTATGAGTTTGAAGAATCACTTGCCACATCCCATAGCTAATAGTTAAGCAGAGTACCTGACACCCCTACAGGCATGTCTGTCCTGTGCATTTCATGAGGCCCATTTGTTTCACTTGAACCCCTTTGTAATTTCTTGACATTGCAGGAAGCAGTACAGCTTAGCAGAATTCATCATACTTTGTCTCTGTACCTCTTCTTCGCTTTATTTGTTGACCTGTTCACATTGTGCTTAAAGAATTCATTTGCAATAACTAGAAAGCCCACTATATATGGACTCTATGGAACATTACCAGTACTTTTGGTCTTTGTGAATGAAAAGGCTTAAATTTGTCAAAAATAAGGAATGCAAAAGTTCTACTAACTTCAGAGTTTGTTACATAAAATTATTTAAAATTTTGAAGTTCATGATTAATCAGAACAGATATAGAGACTGAGTCCAGCCACACAGACACTTACTATGAGTTGCCTTCTTAGAACTTGGGGCCTCTGAAGATAGCAGGGTGAGCTGCTCATTGGAATGACACACCATGATGCCTCTTTTTGGATAAGAGAGGTTGGTATCCTCACACAGTGCTTACAATGGAATTTAGCATTTCTTAGAGTGAGGAAGATGTATTCTCCATGACATTTCTGGTAAGATGAGGAGCTATTATTACTGGGAAGAAAACAAGACTGACTGGACAAGTCTAGGTTCTGACCTACACTCTGGTCTAGTTGCTTGTGCTGCAAACTATCTATCTGTACAGCAGTTAGAAACACTGTGCAGTGACACAACATTGCAGCCCAGCACTGCTTTGGAGAGCAGTTTCCTCTTTGGTTCCCAGAGGGACCTGGTGGGCTGACAGAGGAGGTGCTGCCAAAGAATGTACTGAGAGTTGCTTCACTCATGCTCTGACCCCAGGAAGGGCTTTCAGGGTTTGATTACAGACATAATGAATTCCCTGGGGCTGCTGATCTACAGTAGCTACAGCCCCCATCAAAGCTTATTCCTGACCCAACAGTACCAGCTCTGTGTGTGGAACCCACTAAGCTTATATGCCATTTGGACAGTGCTGGGTTCAGCAGAATGAACTGCCCAGGCCAGTAGAGGCAAGGAAATTAAAGACTCCTGTTTATCTTCTAGGTGGTGATGGCTCTCTATAATTAAGTCTGCCTGTGCTGTCCTGAGGGAGTGAGCTGGCATAGTAGCCTATAACTAGAGCTGCTGTTTGGAAGAGACCATTTTTTAGTTCAAGCTCGTTTTCTTCAGTGCAAAATTGATTTTTTTCCTTCTGAAAATAACCTGTTTATTTATTTAAAATTAGACAGTTTATATACTGAATGTTTAATTTATTGAATTAGAAACACTATAAAAAGGGAAGTTGTACATTACATTTTAGTACCCAAATGGACATTTAAATGTGTAACAGGATGCGTTTGTGAGTACCTAGTTAAAACTCAGATCAACTTACAGTGAAATGAAGTATCTCCGTATTTTAAAATAGTGAGACATTTACTTTTGCTATGGGAATATATATTCCTGCATAGAGAGCTGTACACAAAAATATGACGCTGGGCTCCATGGCGAGCTCAGGGCCAGCCTGAACTACGAAGCGAGACCCTGTCTCAAAAAAAAAAAAAAAAAAGACGTACAAAAAATGGTGTAATTTAAGCAAAGCGTGGTTAAAATCATGTTAAAATCCTCAAAAACATAATATTGATTAAAATTTCACTGAAATATAATGTCTTTACTAAAAATAGTCTGTAGTTTTTTCTGAACACAGTCTTAGGAAACTAAAAACATATACCCTTACAATAATTTTTTGTGTGATTGGGTATGGTATTACGATTATAGTATTTTGATATTATTGATTCACATCATCGCAACTGTTCTTAGGTGTTGCATAAAAATCTCAAAAACAGATGAAAAACTAATAAGAGTACTGAATATTGAAATCTTGAATTAGCATATGTAAGAAAACTCCACAGTTAAAGTTGTTTATTAAGCTCTCTATGTGTTTAAAATAAGCCAAGACCATTCAGGGAATATTTTTAGCCCTTTTATAAAAACAAATGAACAAAACCCACAAAAAACTAGAAAAAGAAATATGAATTCCAGAAACCTTTTAATTACAGTAGTAGAAGAATTTGTATGATCTTTTGTTTTTAGTATCAAATTGAGTAATTTATTAATTTCAGAGTACACCCCACTGTTCAGTTTCTATAGTTTGTTTTATCTGAAAATTGATTTTTCATTCCCCATGTTCTTTAACCTTTATTTAAATTAAAATTGGAGAAGCAAAATAATATGCCTTACTCTTATCCTAGTTTATAGCATTGGCATCCATAATGTTTAAGCTTGTTTATATGAACTTGATGCATTGTGCATTCTATCCTCTGCATTACTTTTTCACAAAAGTCCAGGCATAAGCAGACTATCAGGAATTTGGATAATTCTTCATCAGAGAATGGCTTCCTGCATAACTGGTAGCCCATCTCCCAAGAGGAGACCTGAGACATTATTAATCCCAAACAGCCCTCATTTTTGTGACACAGAAATGTTTACATTTCATCCCAAATAAGATGAGGGATTTGGATTGCATGGGGCCAGATACACAGTCCCAGAGTTTTTTCTGCCCACAGGAAATGGAAGATGGACAGATGCTTTAGCCTTGGGATAAATTGGAAATTCAAGAAGTTTGATAATGCAAAAAATGGGATAGACGGCTGAGAGAAACCAGGAATAGGGGGAAGGAAGAAGAGAGGGGAGAGTATTGGAGAAAAAGGTAAATTGAGAGACACAAAGAGAGGTGAGGATGTGAAGGGAAAGGATGTAAGGTGGGGAGAAGAACCAGTAGAGTTTGAAGCAACTAGAACATTGGAGATTGATGACATAAAGAAAGAAAAGGCAAGAATAAACACTGACTATGGACAGCTATGCTGTATCTCTCCCTCTAGCTTTTCTGTTAGTATATTGCTTGACATCATCAGCAGTAATAGTGACATTTTTATATGCTGTCACTACATGCTAGGTGCTGTTTAAGGCTCTTTCCACATACCAGTTCATCCCCCAGACCAACACAGTGGGGACTATTTTGCTCATTGTACAGATGAGGAAGCTGAGGCATGAGATTTTTAAAAATTTCAAGGGTTCATCCCTCAGGGATTTTGGAGAGCTGGCCTTTGTACCAAGGCTGTATGACTCCTCAGGCTTTGGCCACAAAGCCTTCTCTTTTATGGAAGTTATAACTGACTGCAAGTCATTTACACACTTTGAGAATTCTGTGTTTTGAAGATGCTTTTATTAGCTGATGCATTTCATAGCATTTCCTCGGTCTTTCCAAATTCCATGGAACTGTTACATACCCTGTCTTCAGCAGAGCACTCTTCATTCAATTTAATGAATATGCTTTCTCTGCTGGCATAAATTGATTTCTTCTTGTTATATCCTTAGTGGAAATGAAACCCACGCAGGTAGTATCCCCTTGAATTATCTTTATCTGCCTAAAAGAAAGTGCTGTCCTCAATGAGTGAAAAATTTCCAGACTGCCTTTAGTGAAACTGGCCCACACAGGTTGCTTCCTGTACATATTCCTCTAGGTCCTGGAGGGCAAACCGTTTAGAGCTGTCAGTGATATAAGACAGCCTGCTGGGGCATCTTGCTGAAGGCTCACCAGCGCTGCTCTAAGCTCGGCCACCAGCTCACCTGCCCAATGCCTCCCAGAGGCTAGTTGCCAGGGAGCGTCAAAACTCTGCAGATCTCATCCTACCAGTAGCTGAGACTTGCTCACATTCCTAATCACCTTTGTCTGACTTGTTTGCTTCCCTAAAAGAGAATTCCTTGGAAAATTTGTGGATGATGACCTCATATAATTCTTAGTGGTTTGTTATTATTTAGTGGCTTAAAAAATGTCTCTCACTAGTGTCCTTGTAAAGGAATTGAGATTTGGTAAAGGGAAACATCTTGATAACATTGTACTCATAAGCAGGAAGAATAGACCAGAAAATACGAAGTGACAGACGGAAAGAGGCATTTGGACTAAGGAATACTGCAGTGGTAGTTTGGACCACAGAGGACCAAACAGTGGAAATGAAGTGAGCATGAATACTTTGGTTCAGGGCCAAGGGAATAAAAAGGAATCAAAAAAGCACATTTGCTTGTACTTCTGGTATACATGTAAGAGCAGGCCAGCAGAAGTAGTGGGCAAATGTCTGTTGTTAACGATGCTAAACAATAGTTTAGATGGACAGGTGTTACTCTTAAATTGCTTAGGCTACCCTTTGGCAGTCAGAAGCCTGAACTAAATGATACTCAAAATATATTTTATAGTTATGCAAGTAGCTGTACGTTTTGAAAACATGCAAATCTTCTAAATCTTGAGTTGAAAATAGCCTGAAACAAACACCCTCTAGAGACACCCCACAAAACTACCTCCTGCCAAAAAGTATAAAGAAAAAAAAAACTATTTTAAGTGTCTGAAATTATAATTCAGGGATGCACTTGCATAAAATGGGGCAGGGACTGTCCCAGGCCTTTGGGCTGTGAGTGACATCTCCACTTGCCCTGACTCCCACCGCTGCAGTGGTGGCCCTAGAAGACACTGGCAGGCTCCCTGTTCCCGGGCTGAGGCCTGCCCTGCCCCCTCAGCGCCTGTCCCCTGTCCGCCTTGCACTGTGAATTACCCAGTGTCCTGTTCCTTGCACAGGGTGGTGCTTGAGTTATAGGACTCCCTCCTATCCCTTGGTCCTTGGCCAGAGTTCCCCCCAGCTGCTCTGCCAGGTGCTTTGTTCCTGCCCTGCTGCATATTGCTGCCCTCACACCTTGGTCTCTGTATAACTTTCGTCATTGTTTGTCTTCTTGGAAATACAGCTTTGGGTGAAGGGAACTCCAGCAGTAGTGTAACTTCTTTCTGGAGAAAGATGAAATAAGGGGGCTGGAAAATCTTTCTGAGTTTTTTTTTTATGGGTGAATACTAATGTATGCAAAATACGAACTTAAAACACTTCTGCATCCTCTATTATGTTGTTTCCCCACAAAACTGGATATGCAGTTGAACTTTAACCCCTCAGTTTCTCCCCATTGATGACTAAAACCTCTTCTGAAAAAGCCCTATACTCAAGGAGCCCTAATGTCATCTCTGAGCAGCGCTCGTCTCTGGGCTGCAAGACTCAAAGTGTAGCTGCACAGATAAAGGGCTGAGCTCTGCAAACAAGTCCCTGTTAATCACAGTTAAGGGCGGGACTATAATCAGACATGCATGTGTGCACTTAGTGATGTTATTAATAATATGCCTTCAGTGGTAACAAACATGAGCTTTAGTTTTTTTAAAAGTATAAGCACAGTGTAATTCCTAAGTAGAGAGAGACACACACATGCATCCTTTACAAAACTAGTTAATGGATTTATTTTCACTCCTAATTAAGTCACAGCATGTCAAATGACTGTTCACTGGATTCTGTTTTATCAGAAAGAGAAAGTTTGTAGTAAGCCAGCAGAAGTTTACCTAGGCCGTGAAGGAAAACAACACTGGATTAACAAATACTGAGTTTGTTGTGGGATAAAATGTGAGTACAACAAAACTGAGAAAACTATTTTTGGTGAAACACGATGTTTTGGTGATTTGCTGTTCTAAGAATTGCAAAGGGAAGAAGTCACATGCTAGCAGAGGGAGCTGGCACGTCCATGCTTGGTTCAATACAGTGTTAATAACATGGTCACACGTGCGCCTCTTAAGGGCCAGAGGCTGGAGGGTGCAGGGGTGGATATTCACAGCTTCGCGTTATTGGAATTCTGCCATTTTAACCTCCCATACAGGCCCACCCCATTGCTATGGTGTCCTTGTTGCTTTCCTAATCCCATGCATTGTTCCTCAGGCTTCTACCTCCCCAAAGCCATTTCTCTCTACTGCTGGAATGATCCCATAAAAATAATAGTTCTCTTTTGGCTATATCAGTAAGTACACAATTTTAAGAATGGCAGGTAAAGATTTTTTTTTAATTGAATTCTTTATTGGTACAATCTATATACATCTCAAAATCACATATAACATTGGGAAATTTGTACCAGTATATGCCACAAGTTAATTCTCATTTTTACCCATATCCCTACCCACTCCCCCCTCCTCTCCCCTTATACATGCTCTTTTATTTTCTGTATCATATTTATTCCTTCCCCTCATCATATTCCCACACCAAGTTTCCTATAGAAATATTCCACTCTATAAAAGCTGTCCTACTTTCTAGAACTCATTTGCATCTACAGGTGTTCATGCCAAAGAGAAGATCCGGAAATTGTCTATCTGTGATCTATTGATTTCGCTTATTAGTATATCCTCCAGATGTCTCCA